>MJUU01058500.1:112441-176249 GCA_002080025.1 Modiolus philippinarum | reverse complement strand
TTTTTTTTGTTGACCAATTTTGATCGTTTGTTGCTTGTAACGTTGCTATACGACCGCAAAAATTGTGACAATGTCATCGTTGTCGGGTTCGGCGTCTGTGAACAGCATAACTTTGGTTGTAGTGGACGTATTATTATCAAATTTGAGAATTGTGTTTCTTGGCACAACAGTAAGCTTGAGTTCTAATTTATGGTTTTTGGGCCCGCCTATTTTAGATAAAATGGCCAAAAATCGATTAAATACGACGTTTTGCGTCTGTGGAAACCATAACTTTAGTTTTAGTAAACGGATCATTATCAAATTTAAGTATAATGTTTTTATGCATACCCGTAATATGTTTATCTTACTTTCGTGTCCTGGTCAAACATTTTTTTTTAGAAAAGGGCCAAAAGGGATTAAATCTTTATTACTTATTGGACTTTAATTGGGTTTCCTTCTGTATTCCTTGGAAATTTCAAATCATCAAATTAATGTCGCATGTAACGTTCATGAGATAAACGTATCTCACCCAATAGCCACAAAAATGCGGAATACTTAGTAAACTGAAAAGTAGGGTCTCCATGCTAAATATCGGGTATTTCGCGCGAAATTCTGAGTTTCCGTACAGAATATATAGTATTTCGCGAAATACCTAGTATTTTGCACGAAAACTGCAGTTGCCGATCGAATAGTGCAGTGTCCGATCGGAATCGGAATTTACTTTTAATCGAAAATGCAAATTATAAGAAACTGAAATCGAAATTAGGTGCTTAAAGTTCATCAACTCAGAAACGGAAACTGCTATTCAGAATTTAATCAAACCAATCAAAAAAGTTTATTCTGTTTAAAGCTCATAGTTTTCATTCTTATTCAACCTTCGTAAAGTTTGTTTGCTATATATCATTAATAGTTATCAAATAGACTGATGATCGTGGTTGCGAATGAAGAACTAATTTGCGGGTCATGGAAGGATTCGATATTGACTGTCTTAAGTTCACTTTAACAGTTGTAAATTATTCCGTTCTAGATTAACATTTTTAATAGTTATTCACTGGAGATTTTTTAATAGTTAGATTTTTGGTCTGCAGATTAATTCAATCTTAGTTGATTTATTATTTATTTAATCACTTTTTTCTTTAAATTTTATTTCATCATCTCCTTTTGAAATAGTTTTTTTTTGCGTTGCCATGTACAGATTTAATGAAGTCTAGCATAGATAAGGTATGATAAGCAAGATATTTATTCTGCAGTTAAAATTCTTTAAAAATGACCAAAGCGATTCATTTCTCTTTTTTAAAAATTTTATTTCGCCATATCTTCTTGAGGGAATTTAATACGTTGGAATATACAAATTCTATGAATTTTAACATAAATAATGTTAGAAAAGTGAGATTTTTACTTTTTTGTTAAAACTAAGAAAATTTTATTTCATCATTATATCCTTTTGAAAAAGTTGTATATGATGCGATATACAAATTTCATGAATTTTAGCATAAATAACGTTTTAAAGGAAAACTTTCAGTCTGCATTTAAGCTCAATTCTTAGAAATGTAAAACAATCCAGTTTTTTTATTATTTTATTATATCCTCGCGAATCAATTTTTTTATGTTGTGATATAGATTAAGCATAAATAAGTTGGATTTTAAGGCTGTAGCTTAAAATATGTAAGATTTTAAGCCTGTGATTCCATGAATCTTAGCATTAATAAAGAACGAAAAGTAAAATTTGAAATCTGTACTTTAAACTCAATCTTTAAAAAGTCTTTTATATAGTCTTTTGAAAATTATTCCATATATCCTTTATGAGGAGTTTTATATGTTGTAAATACAAATTTTATGAATTAAGTATTAAAAAGGTTTGAAAAGCAAGATTTCTAGTCTGTTGTTTAAACAAAAATGTTTAATCTTTAGGATTTACCAAAACAATTCTTAAAAATTTACTTCATGATATTCTTTTGATGGAGTTTTATATGTTGCGATATTACATTAATTTCAGCATAAGTAAGGTTTGAAAGGTAAGACTTTATTTATGCTAAGATTCAAGAAATTTATTTATCGCAACATATAAAACTCCTTCAAAAGGATACCGTGAGATAAATTTTCAAAATTAAATTGTTTTGGTATTGTGCTAACAATAAGTTTAAACCACAGACTTAAAATCTTATTGATCCCTTTCATTGTTTTTATCGGGTCCGCGTTGTTCATTTTTTGTATATGTGTGTGTCTTTAATTTTTCTTTTCGATGCCGTGCTCTTGTTATGTCTTTGTTTCTTTGTTTTTTTCCGATGTTGCCATTGTCCTCGGTTCGGTTCTCACTTACTTTTAATACCTTGTTGATGCTAAAATTCATGAACTTTGTATATCGCAACATGTAAAACACTTTTGTAAGGATATATGCAATAAACGTTTCAAAAAACTGAATTGTTTTGGCCTTAATAAAGATTGAGCGTAAAATGCAGACTTAATGTTCGCCTTAAAGACCTCACCCCGACCAATTCAAGACCGTGCAAGCCAGATTTGGCGATCGCCACGAGCTGATGATTCGTAAGGGGGTATTTCCCTACGATTATATGGACGGGCCTGCCAAGCTGGAAGAGACTCAGCTCCCACCCAAAGAATCCTTCTACAGCACACTTCCCGGGGAGGGCATTACCGACGAGGACTACGGGCACGCCCAGAGAGTCTTTGAGGCCAGATATCACGATCTCCACCTAGAAACCGACGTCTTGCTGCTGGCCGACATCGTGGAAAATTTCAGGAACATCTGCTTGATGCTGCCAACTATTACACATCGCCCTGATTGTCCTACGACGCCGCCCTCAAACCACTGGGCAAAGATTGGGGCTTCTTTCCGATCCAGATATGCTGATGATGTTTGAGCAGGCGATCAGGGGAGGGGTGGCCATGATCTGTCACCGCTACGCCCAGGCCAATAACCCCTACATGGTGACCTACGATCGCTCCCAGCCCACCAAGTATCTCACCTACCTCGATGCCAATAATCTTTACGGGTGGGCGATGTCGCAGCCTCGAGCTCTTCCCAAGGGGACTTTGAATGGGCGGAGTCGGAGGATATCGACCAGATTCTCAGCTATTCCGACGAATATGGCGCCATGGTAGAATGCGATCTCAAATATCAGCAGGATCTTCACGACGCCCACAACGACTACCCTCTCGCGCCCGAGAACGTGGAGAGTCCACAAGCTCGTGCCTCATTTAGGCAAGCGTGAAAAATATAACTTCCACTATCGAAATCTCAAGATGTATTTGGAGATTGGAATGAAGCTTAAGAAATGCCGTCGGATCATCAGGTTCAGGCAATCCCCATGGCTCAAGCACTTCATTGATCTGAATACCGCTCTTCGCGCCAAGGCCAAGATCGACTCCGAGAAGGATTTCTTCAAGCTCATGGTCAACTCAGTCTTTGGCAGGACCATGGAGAATATCCAGAAGCACGCAGACGTCAGGCTGGTCACCACCGAAAAGCAGGCCTTGTAGTTCGTGGCCACCCCAACTTCGATCTTCGAGGGACCTTCACCAAGAATCTAGCAGCCGTCCACATGAAGAAGACCAAGCTGAAGCTTGATAAGCCGATCTACCTGGAAGCCTGCATCTTGGATATTTCGGAGCTCCTCATGTACGATTCCCACTATGGATTCATGAGGAAGATGTATGGTGAACGCGCGCGGCTTCTCTTCACCGATACCGACAGCTTGGCCTATGAGATCAAGACCGACGACTTCTACTAGGATATCGCTCCGCACGTCGAGGCTAAATTCGATACGTCCAACTACCCCGTCGAGCATCCCTCCGGCATCCCCACCCGCAAGAATAATTAAGTCCTCGGGGTATTGAAGAACGAGTGCGGTGGCAAGATCATGACCGATTTCATGGCGCTCCAGGCGAAGCTATACGCCTTCAAGATGGGTGACGGCCAGGCCACCAAGAAGGCAAAGGGAGTCATCAAGAGCGTCATCAAGCGCAGCATCGCCTTCGAGGACTATAAGCGATGCCTCGACACCCAGCAAAGAGATCCATCGTCCGGAGCCATCTTCACCAGATCTACGCCGAGGAGATCAACAAGATCGTGCTCTCCGCCGAAGACGGCATCAGCACGGTAGCCCACGGATACTATCAAATAGCCCTCAATTGAGGTGAGACCATCCCCTCTGCACTTATAAGGCTCTGACGTGTGTGGATGTGCATCCCTCCTCCGCACTTAGTAGGGTCTGACGTGTTCGGATGCCCACCCCACTTTGTAGACTGCCCATACCTAGATAAATGAGCAGCATACGAGTGCACGGCATCTTCCTCACCCACCAGCTCCTCTCGAATCCAGAGCTGGAGGAAGCTGCCATGGCCATGAGAATCCCTTGATTCAGACGGATATTCATGCGCAATGCCCTTCCACCCGCCCCACACTCCATGTACGACAGCTACACAAAAACTCTTACTCTGTTTATTTCATATGATATTCAGCTGTCTCGCAACGTATATTTTTATTTCTACATTTTCATTTCGTGTATGATGACCTATTAGTAGATGGTTTGCGCTTCAAAGGAACTCAAGGCCTTAAAGCTCCTGGTGATGCAGTGCCCCGAATCGTTCGATCCCGAAGACCTGGTGACCTATGGCCATACCCCCAAAAACGACCTCCAAAAGACCTCATAGCTGGATCGCCTGGATCTGTCTAAATCTTTCTATCGAGCGGGACCAATGAGGTGCAAAATATTCACGTGAGCCTCGATGATGAGCTCTACCCCGACGTGAACTACTAGTGTTCTACCAGCTTCATCCAGAATAAGGTCGGTAGAGTATTCCAGCAAGTCACTGATTTCTGAAAGAATTGCCATAACATGGAGAAGAGTATGCCCAGTAATAGCGGTGTGAATCCATTATACTTCATCGAACTCTATCCCCTCTTAGTCACCGATATGAGTTAGCAGTCTGAGTCTTTGAAGGAATCCAAAATGAATATTCAGATCTGGATGGTTTTAAACGTAGCGTTCCTGTCGCCACCGGAGCATTTGCGCTCATGTGATCTTGCATCGGATCATCCAGTTCGAGTCTGACGCTCGAAAGATGAGTGTGATAATCATGAGCAGAGCTCTGCGGTAAAGAAATTGGTAAGATTCCACCAAAGACTAGTAGCAGAGACCAATAATTAAATCGAAATTTTATTCTTGAAGCGGATTGCCGATAATACGGAGCCTTGGCAGGGCTTTATGTTCATTGTATCTGTAATCGGAGTGGCAGCCGAGTCCTGACTAGGTTTACCCCTCTCGTTTAGCTGCGTGAAGGCAAAAAGTATGAGATTCTTTTTTGTGAATTAGACGTACAGCTCCATTTCTAACACTCATACAGCTTACAACTCCCTCCACTCCTTCTCCGACGGTGCACGTCATGTGTTTCCTATGACTCTTACTACCGGTTCATATAGTGTTGATAATATCAATGAAGATTCAAAAACAGATGAAGCAAAATAAGCAAGAGGAATAAGCACGACCCCGAGGGTCACAATTTTTCAAGCTATTAGCTTTCAAATGGATTTCAAAGGGGATAACAGTATCAGCATCGTGCTGGGGTTTGATCGCAAGATATACTCTTACACTCTCACGATACAGAAACAAAAGGCTATCGGGAAGGTGAACGCATCGTCACTATCATCAGCATCTTGATGAATAGCGATATCATCCTTGGAAATTAGGTCAATTGGAACAACCAGTACCTTCCCAGCCATTGACTCTGACATAATGATTCTCGAAATCCATAAGAACCTGGTGTATTAATCCTTGGCTCTGAGAACGATTAAAAACATGCAGACGTATCTCGCCGATCAAGATGACTCCCAGATCGATTTACTCTGTGAACATCCCACGATACCATTTCATCTGCACGAAGTATACATAAATAGTCTACCAACAAAATTGGTTCGATTCCATAGCCTCCAAAAGACCTCTGAGTTTATCCGGAGTCTGCCTGTCAAAAGTGGTCGCGAGAAACGTCCAAGGATCATTTCATCCCAAACGGATAGGAACAATGATCAAACACATAGGGCTGCTGTATTTAATTACTGCCAATTGAGGAATATTCTCGTGACCCTAAATGCTGAGCGCTACCCTGTCATGGACTATAATGATAGCTTCATCAAGAATAATGTCGCTAGACTTGTCAAGCAGGCTACCGATTTCCATAATATGATTCTCTATCCCTTCTTCTCATCGACTGGACAAAAGGTCAAGATGACAAAAACAGCTCTCAGCTACAAAATGCTGCAAAGTCTACCTTTGCCTGTCCCAAGCAAACATTAGGGTCGAAACATCGATCTGCTACTCACCATCCGGCAAATCCAAAAGCGTCCTTCAGAAAGGCTCCGATTGTATTAATCTGGAGCTGGTGATTATGCAGAATTTGGATGATTTCCTCCCAATGTTAACCTGACTGGCTAAGATCTTCCCATGGTAACTAAGACCATTCTATCGGTGGAGGAAGTGCTATGATTGGTTTGGGTAGCACTGCAATTATCAACGCACTCCGTCCTGGGTTAAACATGAAGGGTGGTAGGTACGTTTGCCAGGTGATAACCAATTACAAAGATTTCTACCTCATAGCCCGTATTATTCCTGAATTAGGCTCTGTCTGAAGCGCAGTCGGAATTTCTACGATGGATCCAGCCTAGTTTTGCGACCAAATAGCTACTTCATAAACATTTCCCTTCTCGTTATGCTCCGATGAATAAATGAATGATAAAGAAGATGGCATTCGAGTTTTCATCACTTACAGTGATGCAAAAAGATGATACAAATCACTGTTCACCTGGACTTATGCAAGTAAAGATTTGGTAACTAAACACTTCAAACTGCATTTAACAGTATTTAAGTCCACTCCTTTTGCAAGTATGCTATACTTTTTCACAGTTATGGTATTTGTGCTTTTCACATTCCCGCCTTCCTTTCAAAAATATGGCAGACAATCCTGCAACCAATATCATGTTTTATGAGACAATCATGCCCCAAAAGGGCAGCTAAGAAGAACATCAACTCTGCCAAAACCCTGTTTTAGCTCATCTGGCTGTATCCAGGACGAGCTTTTGCCATCACTGAAATCATAGGGATAACATATTTTAACGCTAGACCCAGTGGATCATACTCCAAGATCGTCTTCTCAAAAACTAATTGTCAAATTAGTGCCAAAAAGTGGGTTATAGTAAAACTCCAACAAATTGGCAGAGAGTAGTAATCCGGCAGACCTGAAAATGGCTGACATGTAACAACTCATTATAATAATGCTCAAGACAAAATTTGAAATCAATCGCACGCATACAAGCCAAGTAAACCGCGACGAAAATTCTCATCAAAGGTGTGTTTAGTAAAACATATCGGCAAACAGGAAGTAGTAGCACGGCAGACCTGAAAATTATTTATATAAAGTAAGTGAGAACCGAACCGTCAATCAAAAGAACGAACAATCCATGGACAATGGCAACATCGGACACACTAAGAAACAAGGACACCACGTACGGGACAAAAAAGAAAAATGAAGACACACATACAGATGAACAACACGGACCCAATAATAACCATGAGTGAGATCAGGTCTACCGGTAGAGTAAGCATCTCCTGCTTCTTATACGACACCCGCCGTGTTGAACATGTCAAATCCGATAGAGGAAAAACAAACTTTAGTTGCAGATCTAGAGGGAAAGATCTGTTGTCATCTGGGAAACAGATATCTTATATATGTTACAACTCATCATAATCAAGCTTCAGATCAAATATGAAATCATTCCAACTTACACAAGCTGAGAAAACTGATAAAAATTTCTCCTTCATAGTTATAGTTAAACATCACAGAATCGGCAAACAGGAAGTGCATGCACAACACTTGTAAATGGCTTACACGTCACAACTAATTATTATAAAGCTTCAGACCAAATTTGATATCATTCCCACCTATAGAAGCCAAGAAAACTGTGATGAAAAATTCTCATCAATAGAGGTTTATAGTCAAACCTCAACATATTGGCAAACAGAAAGTGTAACTACAGCAGCCTCAAAATGGCTTACACATTGCAACTTATTAATATAAAAGGTCCAGACCAAATTTGAAATAATAATCACTTATAGAAGCCGAGAAAACTGTGACGAAAAATTCTCACAGTGGGTTATGGAAAAATTTCAACATATCGGCAAACAGGAAGCAGTAATACGGCAGACCTGAAAACAGATTAAATGATACAACTCACCATAATCAAGCTTCAGACCAAATTTGAAATAATTACAACAAATACCTGCTGAGAAAGCTTTGACAAAAAATGTGTGACGGAGGACTTACTTTTCAAGCAGGGGTATAAACATAGAAAGCAGCCACAGCCTGCTAAGCTCGCCTTGTTGCGAAGCATTGTCACACGTTAAACATGTCAGTAAACAGGAATTAACTATCATTATTCTTCCTAATCAAGTCGCTCGTGCGTAAAATGTAGGTCACAGACAGCATCAAACATACCAATATGGTTGATGTGGAACATGTCAGTAAGCGGGAGTGGACTTTGGCCATCCTTCCTAACCAAGTCGCTCATGCGCGAGATGTAGGTCACTGACGGCATCCGAAGCATGCATTGTTGTTTTCATCCCAAAATGCATCATACATACAAATATGGTTGATGTGGGACTTGTCAGTAAGCAGGAATGGACTTTAACCATTCTCCCTAACCAAGTCGCTATTGCGTAAAATGAAGGCGAGACGGCATTAGAAGCATGCATTGTTGTTGTCATCCTTAAGGTGTCTGCAGGGTATTATTTTCCTATTATAGAATTTTGTTAAATTTTCTGTGTAGAAACATTATTGTATTATTGTTAAAAATATAAAATAAAATTTGGGGGTCACCGTGCATTTAAGAGCAAAAACTGAAATTGAAAATTTAAGGATTTTACAAGGAAATGATAGGGAAAATGATTATATGAGAGGATAGTTTTAAAAATCTATTATAGATTTTGTTCATACTTTGCATGTGTTTTAAAATCACTTTATAGTTTACATATAAAAAATAAAAATTAGGGATCACCGTTTAAATAAGAGAGATGAATTGCGAAATGCTAATTTCTCTAGTGATATCTTTGTGAAATTATTTGATAAAATTATCTCCCTTGGCTTATTTCTGTGTTCTGTAAATTCAGCAACATATTTAAAATACAAGTGTTTTAGTTCACCTTTTTGAAATAAAAATGTTGTAAAATTAATAAGGTATAAATATTTAAAATACTTTGGAACTTGCCTTACAATTTAAATAACTATTTTGTTAAATTTCTTAATGAATGAAACCTAAATGAAAAAGTAATAAACAAAAATGGCGGAATAATACCACTGAGACACCTTAAATGCATCAAACATACCAATATGGGTGATGTGGAACATGTCAGTAAGCGGGAATGGACTTTAACCATTTTCCTTCACCAAGTCACTCGTGCGTAAAATGTAGGTCACAGACAGCATCCGAAGCATCTATTGTTGTTGTCATCCCAAAATGCATCATGCATACCAATATGATTGATGTAGGATTTGTCGGTAAGCAGGAATGGACTTAAACCATCCTTCCTAACAAAGTCGCTCATGCAATGTAGGTCACAGACAGCATTCGAAGCTTGCATTGTTGCTGTCATCCCAAAATCATCATACCTACCAATATGGTTGATGTGCGACTTGTCAGTAAGCAGCAATGGACTTAAACATTCTTCCTAACCAGACGCCAACGAGAACGCTAGGGGTATCTCATAAGTGAGCTAAAAAGTCTCAGTATCATCCCTAGCATGCTTATGGTTGATGTGGGACTTGTCAGTAAGCAGGAATGGACTTTAAACATTCTCCCTAACCAGGTCGCTCATTCGTAAAATGTAGGTCAGACAGCATCAGAAGCATGCATTGCTGTTGTCATCCCTGAATGCATCAAACATAAATATATGGTTGATGTGGAACATATCAGTAAGCGGGAATGGACTTTAACCATTCTTCCTAACCAAGTCATTCATGCGTGAGATGTAGGTCATCCCAAAATGCATCATACATACAAATATGGTTGATGTGGGACTTATCAGTAAGCAGGAATGGACTTTAACCATTTTCCTTCACCAAGTCGCCCACGTGTAAAATGTAGGATCCCAAGCATGCACTGTTGTTGTCATCCCTAAATGCATCATACATACCAATATGATTGATATAGGATTTGTCGGTAAGCAGGAGTGGACTTAAACCATTCTTCCTAACCAAGTCGCTCATGCATAAAATGTTGGTCACAGACAACATTCGAAGCTTGAATTGGTGTTGTCATCCCAAAATGCATCATACATACCAATATGGTTGATGTGGGACTTGTCAGTAACTGGGAATGGACTTAAACATTCTTCCTTACCAGATGCGGACACCGAAGAGGACGATAGGGGTATCACATAAGCCCCCTCACTTCGTGAGCTGAGCTAAAAAGTCTCACAGTCTCATGCCTAGCATGCTTACAAAGATTTAAAGATTTCACGTTTAAATTTAAATTTAAGTCCATTAAGTTAGTACTACATTTTTCTAAAGAAATCAATTTTCAGCTCAAACTCGAGCATGTCGAAACTGGTGTTGTCGGAAGGGCCCCGCAATTTTATCCTGAAACTCCGGGCAAAAGCAAAATTAAGATAGGTGTGGATTCACATTCTGTTTGACACACAAATGTGTTGATACAGTAATTTGCTGGATACAGTGATTTCTTGAAGTTTTACCAAAACATGTCATTTCAAAAAGTCAAAGTATTTGCAAACAGGAAGTGGATGTTCGACAAATTTGAAAACCACTTTCACAATACAACTCATCACTTCAAAGCTTCAAACCAAATTTCAAATCATTCCCTCCGTTAGAAGCCAAGAAATCTGTGACAGAAATTTAGCTTTTAGTAAAAATTCAAAGTTTCAGCAAACAGGAAGTGGATGTCCGACAAACTTGAAAATTGCTTACACAATACAACTCATCATTTCCAATCTTTAGACCAAATTTCAAATCATTCCCTCCAGTTGATGCGAAATCTGTGACGAAAATTTGTTTTTTTGTAAAAATTTAAAGTATCGGCAAACAGGAAGTGGCTGTCCGACAAACTTGAAAATTGCTAACACAATACAACTCATCATTTCTTAGCTACAGACTAAATTTCAAATCATTCCCTTCAGTAGAAGCCAAGAAATCTTTGACAGAAAATTTGGTTTATAGTAAAAAAATCAAAGTATCAGAAAACAGGAATTGGATGTCAGACAAACATGAAAATTGCTTACACAATACAACTCATTATTTTAAAGCATCAGACCAAATTTCAAATCATTCCCCTCAGTAGAAGCCAAGAAATCTTTGATGGAAAATTTGGTGTATAGTCAAAAATCAAAGTATCGGTAAACAGGAAGTGGATGTCCGACAAACTTGAAAACTGCTTACACAATACAACTCATCATTTCAAAGCTTCAGACCAAATTTAAAATCATTTCCTTCAGTAGAAGCCAAAAACTTTGACGGAAAATTAGGTTTTTAGTCAAAAACCAAAGTGTAGGTAAAGAGGAAGTGGATATCTGACAAACTTGAAAATTGCTTACACAATATAATTCATCATTTCCAAGCTTCAGACAAAATTTCAAATCATTCCCTCTAGTTGAAGCCAAGAAATCTGTGACGAAAAATTTGGTTTTTAGAAAAAATTCAAAGTATCGGCAAACAGGAGGTGGGCGCCCGACAAATTTGAAAATTACTTACACAATACAACTCATCATTTCCAAGCTTCAGACCAAATTTCAAATCATTCCCACATATACAAGCCAAGAAATCTGTGACGGAAAAAATTGTTGACGGACAGACGGACCGACTGACAGACGGACAGACAGACGGACAAAGTGAAAACTATAGGGCGACCGCATCTCGATGCGGGGCCCTAATTATCTCTTTCTGTTAGTACTTGAGACCTTGATTTGCCTTCTGATCTAAAATTCAATAGGCATCTTCTGTACCTCAAAGGTTTCATCTGATGTAGCTGTTTGTATATTTTCTTTAGAAAATGGCTTTCGCCAAAATACCCAATACTCATATAAGCAATCCTGTTGTTCATAAGACACTGGGCTAAAATTTTTGGCAAGTTTTATTTTCATGCTTCATCCCTAAACGTGAAAATAGCAAAAATAAAACTGTCGTGAAAATTTCCCTGTTTACAGTATAGAGTCTACACCTTCTCAAATGGTGCTAGCTCGGAATTCAATATTTCAAGATGTAAACTATGAAAGATTATCTTGTAGTTTGCTAAAACCAGGAAATTAATTCCAAACAAAATGCATTTTTTATAGAGTTTTAATGCATATAATTTTACACCACAAATTTAAATACGCAAGAAAAAGTAATATTTAGGAAAACAACGAAAATTGAGGTCCACGAATAAAAGTACCCCTGCAGTTTATGACTTCACAAATCTCTTGAATAAGATTGCCCTGTTTGAAATTAGCCTCCATCAGGAAGGAGGGCTGGTATTTCCAACACAGATATATGTCAACAGCATCATTTCAGAATAAAAATGACATTTTGGGTTGTCATATAAAAACACACAAAGTACATAAATTGTTCATTTCATTTATTCAACTTTTTTTTCACATTGCTGACTTTTTAAAACATTTAATTTATCACTCACACTTTAACAAACATGTAAGACATACCATATAAATGTAACTCATCTGTGTTTTCAATATTATTTTTTATTCTCAAAAGCCATTTTCCCTGAAGCCTTGTGACCATCAATAAAGGCAAACATTTCTTATTCTATATACATATATAATATTCGCCTTGATATACTCCCCCTTATTTAACTTCAAACAGCGACATAAAAATGATGAGGTAAATTTGTTGCAACATTTTGAGCACCTAACTAAATTTTCAACGTAAAAGTCTAAAAAGAGGCGAAACAAACGGAAAATAAAATGAGATGATATTCCATAATTTGAAAGATAATGTGACATGTAGATTATATTGTGGCAAGTAAAACCGCTATCTTTGAAATTTTTTAAAAACCTTTTCAGTCACCAATGTGGAACCGCACTTGCCAAGGGAAATAAATCAGGTTCTCGTTTAAATCAAGGCAGAATTGATTGAAATTTAAAGCTTCTCTGTGATCAAAAGTTTTGTTGGATTTATTATTAATTGCTATATATTTTTTGGAATTTTTTTCTATAACATATGTTGCGGAAATGTTTTGAATTTCACTATTTATTCTCCATAGGTCTAACTAAATAACTATATAATTCAAGAAATAAAAATAAGTCATTTTAAAAACATGATGATTTTCACTGGATACAACAGAATTAATAGATAACCTTACTGTATTTTAAGAACTGAGAGGGTAAATAATAGATTTTACTGTCTCATACACAGTTTTCTAACATGCCCTTGGCAGAGCCAGAAAACTGATGTTAGTAAAATCTTAAGATTAACCCAGTAAGATTCTAAAATACAGTTGTATTATCTCTACTCTTATGTAAAAAGAACATTTCAAATCAATTCTAAAATAACAAGAAGTTTTGTATGATACTGTGAAAGTACTATTGTTCGTGGGGTTCCAATTTTCATGGATTTCGTGGTTCGTTTAAACCACGAATTTTAGTTCCAAACGAAATGTATTTTTTCCATAGGATTTTAATAAATGGAATGTGAATCCACGAATTTAAATACCCACGAAATATTGACATTAATGAAAACCACGAAAATTGATGTACTTCCACAGTAATCTAATCCAAGATAGTAAAAGGGAATATAATTTACCAACATATGAATATTTTCAAACAAGTCTAACAAAGCATTTTTAGTATATTTTTCTTACTTTGTATTTATATGAAACAGGAAGTATAATAGAAATATAAAAATTGTATGTCAATCAAAAAAATATAAAACAAACATACCAAAACTACAAAAATAATGAAAAACTTCTTAACAAACAATCTATAAACATAAATCATGAAACTTAAATCAGCAATTTGAAAAAAATAAACAACAAGAAAAACATAACACAAAAATCTGTTTTTACATGATAATAAATTATACTTACTTTTAAAGCACAAAGTATCGTGACAACAAGTGTTGTTGTCATTGTAATACTGAATCAAATTCTATCTACTGTTGTTTTTTTTCTATCTAATTAATGACTATCAATGTTTTAGTACAACGCTTCTGCTAACTGCTAACTGACTACATTTCTATCATTACAGAAATATGAGATGAAATGAAAAGTTTTATTCGAAATTGAATAAATTGAAGAATTTTCATTAAAAAAAATGACAAACACATATCAAACCTAAAAGGAGAATCAAATTTGTGGAAGGCCTTTAAAACAATTCTCGATTCTCTCCTCATCTTTTCAAAAAATTGAAGTTGTGCAGGCTAATTTCATTTTTTAGCAGTAAAGTGAAAAATGCTAGAACTTTTGAAGAAAATGACCAATAATCCAACTTAAAACAATTTTAGAGGCTGACAAATCAGGGCGGGAGGGAACGATAATCTAGTGATATTCCAATTATGTCTTAATATCTAGTACCATATTCCTCGTATTAAGTGCCCTGTGAGGGCGCTAAGAAAATTTGAAAAGGGGGTGCTTATTAAGAAGGACAAAAACTGTAAAGCTCTTGTAATGAAATTCTTGGATTTTTCATAAGTACACAATGTAGTCAATATAAAAATGCTTCAGCTATCTAATTAGAAAAGAATAAGGTGGATCAGTTATTTATACCGAAATGCAAATGAAAAACATGGTTACTCAATTGTTTCAACCAGAAACTAAGAAGCATGCACAATTGTTACAAAGCAATATGGAAAACATATGAAATAAATACAGAAATTATGGTCTCGAGTGGGAATTTTGAAGGGGCGCTTAAGGATTTAAAAAGAAATTAAGGGTGAGGGCGCTGTAACAGCAGGGGCGCTTAATACAAGAAATATGATGTGTATTGTTTTCGGAAAAATCATGTTTTTCAAGGTTACAACATTCCTATGACATTAGCAGTTTGTTCAAAACAACAGTAGATTTAATTCTAACATCATTTAAGCATTGATAATGCAGAACTTTACTACACATTATACACTATATACATACATATATATACAATGTTGGTATAAAACACACACACACAAACACAAACACTCATCACTACCCATTGTACAAATAATTATGGCTGATATGTACATGTTATATTTAAACAGATATTTTTTTTTTTATAATTTTGATGGAAATGACTTTAAAATGCTTTACTCTTAAATCTTAAATGCTACTCAAATAATGACATAAGACATTTTATTTTGTGAATTTACAACAAGGTATGGAGTTACTTCCCCTTATAGGGAACCCAAGGTAGGAATATTTTTAGTTCCATTTCTGATTTTCTATCGAATGATGTAAATCTTTTTGTGTTAACGCTGCTAGATGATTACAAAGAAGTTCATGAGAGATTTGTTTCTGCAGATGATTCCCCCTTTTAAAAAAAGTGAAAATTCTCATTAATAACAATATCTAAAATAAAATTTTGAAATAAATAAGAATTTCATCAATAAATAGATTTTAAATATACAGCATTAAAAAGTATAGGTATAAAAAATAAGTTGTAACAAATATAATATTTTATTATGCCATTCCAATCTAATGGTAACCAAAGCTATAAATGGGCTGAACATTATGTCTTTTCTGCATTAGTAAATTCATATAAAACTAAAAATTATTTTGGATATTTGTTTCTCTTACAATGCAAAAAATGTTTCTTCCTTTATATATATTCAAATAATTTAAATAAAAATATTAAGCAAAATTTTGTTTTGTGAACATGGCATAAAAGAAGGTCTAAGGACTCTTGTAAGTTAAACTATAAGGAAATCTGAGACTCCTCACCAAATTTTCTTTTTTCTACAAAAATTTGCATCTTATTTTTCAGTCTGACTCATACAGTTTGACAAACAGTCAAAGTCCTAATTATTTACATCCTTCCATTCACACAAACCAAACACACACAAGTCCTTCTTTATTTACAATTAAAATAAAATTAAATAAATTGTTTTAGAGTGAAAGACTTAAGTTTTCACTTTGGAAAATATTTACTTCAGTAATCACACTTTTCATATCAATGAAAAAATATTTACATCTTAAATAATATGCAAATCAGGTGTCAACTCAGACCAATGAAAACACTTATTCACAATGAGGCTATGTTTAAATACAGACATATTGATAGCACTTGTAAAGTGAAATAAATAATATTCTTATTTTCTATCAACAATAATTCAGATTATATATGTTACATGTTTTTTTTTATCACAAATTATGAGGACAAATTCTAATAATGGTTTCATGCCTTTAAAAATCAATTTCCAAATTTTGTCTTCTTGCAATTAACAAATAATGCCCAATAATCCAATGTTTCAAAAATATCTAGTCAGGAAATGTGCAGGCAAAGTGTCAAACTGATCTAATAGACTTGTAGATAATTATTTTAATTTTTTTAAAAGCAAGATTAAACAAAACCCATGTAAGCAGTCTTCATGAAATGCGTCGGTCCAATGGACAAAACCAACATTTTGGCAGAATGACCTGTAAAAATTTGTAAAGTATCAGTCCAAATGTCCGACATTGTTCTTGGGATAAACCACTGGAAATGATGTTTCAGGCTGCAAAATGACAATCATCTGGTAGATTTGAGACTTTATTTTGTTATCGCTAACATTTTCTGTCAATTATCTTTCATCAAATTGATAAAACTGTGGTAAAATTGACTACCACTAAGATGAAATAACATTCCAAACAGGACTTGATAAGTATTAATAAACCGATATCGGGAAAAACATGATTTTCGGGAAATCTCCGATAATAGAAAACCTGTGGAAACTTTTGGTCCAATGACCTTTTGGTCGGTCCGATATGCCATTAAAGACTGCCGGGTCAATGCCCACCAAATTTCAAATGTATTTCGCGAAGACTATTGTATGCCTATTTGGCTTTTTGACAAAGCAACCAGAATTGCAAATATTACTAGTTTCTATCTCCTTTCCAGCAAATTTCTAATTGCCAAAAAAAAAAAAATGAGCTAATTCAAATAGAAACACCTCAAAACAAGTTGGCTAAAATTTGATGGAAACAAGAGCTGTCGCTGAATGGCAGCCAAATATACCCCCTGCTCATTAAACCCTGAATCGATATGGTAAGTGCAAATTTAAGTTGGTGTGGACACAATACAGGTGCGGACACAGTACAAGCTTGGACACAATGATATAAATCTTCAAGAAAGAACTTTTCACAAGGGTTCCAATAAAAATACTCTGTCGAAATCAGACAAATATAAAATTCACCCTTTTTTTTAGCCTTTTTGACATTTTACAACAGAATCATAACCATTAGAGAAATTTCATTACAACTCTTTGAAAACAACTTTTCAAGAGGATTAATTACAATGAAAAAGTGTATCTCCCACAGCTTGACTTCACAATATCTTTGCTTTAAATTATTTCTTAGAAAAAAAGTAATTGAAAAGACATCAACTAAAGTCACAGTCAAATTATCTCCCCTTCCTGGTTTCATACAATAATTGCATTCCTTATGCACATCTCCATATAGTGTCCTTCCTTTGTCTAAAGTTTCATTAAAATCCTTCAAGTGATTTAAGAGGAGTTGCACTTACTAGGTAACCCATACATAGGGAATCAATGGAAGGTGAAAGTCAAATTATCTCCCCTTCCTGGTTTCCGACAATTATTATATTCCTTCATGCACATCTACATATAGTGTTCTTCCTTTGTGTAAAGTTTCATCAATATCCTTCAAGTGGTTTAGGAGGAGTTGCGCTTACGAGGTAACCAATACATAGGGAATCAACAAAAAGTCGAATTATCTCCCCTTCCTGGTTTCTGACGATAATTATATTCCTTCATGCACATCTCCATATAGTGTCCTTCCATTGTGTAAAGTTTCATCAAAATCCTTCAAGCGGTTTAAGAGGAGTTGTGCTTACGAGAAGTGTGGACAGATGGACAGACGGACGGACGGACAGACAGATGGACGGACAGACAGACAGGGTGATTTCTATATACCCCCCAAACTTTGTTTGCGGGGGGTATAATTATTATGGTAAATTTCCTTGGCAGTAGTCACTGACTAATTTGAAAAGAAGGGCTTTCAAACATTTATGTGACAAGAGTGTACTTTGTTAATTTTTACTATGAGTAATTATGAGGCGATATTTATCCTATGAACAAATAATACATAATTCATTTAAAAAATATATGCGAGACATGAGTGTTGTCACGGGACTCTTTACTGTATGAAGACATATTTTCATTTGTATTAAATAATACCTCATTTTAAAATATTTTAAATTTGACCTCATAGAATACTTAACTATACAATCCATTTTCTTGTTAGTTAAACAATTCTGGTTTGGAACAAATCTTTTGATTGGTCTTTGTCCGTTGTATTTTCAATTTCCAATACAATATCTACACATGTAAGTAACAGCACTTTTCATTGGTTCACATCTGTACAATTTTTCAGACAGCAAAACACTCGCATCTGTCTATATGAGTAATATTTTTCAAATGATTCATACTGCTCACAACAGTATCAAACAGCCAAACAGCTTGTAACCATAGCAACACAACAATCATAACAAATATAACCAATCAATGAATATTGCTTTCATCCCAGAAGTCAGTCATTGCAACAAGGAAGATGATTGGCTGATATGAGAGTTGAACAATTTGCATATTGATAACAATGTACAGTCTCACACATACAATACACATCCAGGCACAATCAGCCGATGCTACCGCAGTAATCTTGTATATAATGTTAACGTCACTGTATATAGAACTATTGTAGTCCATGAAGGCTGTAATGTCCGTGCACTATTTATTACACCATTGTTTCTATCACCAGTTACTATTATAATATTATCACCAGGATCACTCGGTCGCCCTCCTGGATAATTTGTAGCTGAAAATACAAAAAGAAAATGATATGAATCTTCAATGGCAAACAAGCAAGATCATATAACGACATAACTGAGGTATAAAGGCTGCAGAAAACAGCCACCATAACTTAAAATTTCAACCACAGGTAATAATCAATCAAAGATTCCTACAGCAAAATGACAAAATAAAAATGTAAACAATGATAGGAACTTGGGACTACTGGACTTGATATTAGCACTAATAAAAGCTTTCTGTAGGCTTAATGGGTTTTTTGGGCATCCAAATCTCCCCTTTCTCTATCCAGTTTCCCCATAGTATAATGAGCATACATATAAAACTTAATACACTGGTAGACTACTAAGTACAAGAACATCATTTTGAACAAGTAAGGAATGGGACATAATGTAATTGGGAAAGATGGGTCATGGGGTGCTTGTCGTTAAACTGCCATCATGCTCAAAGAGCCTTGCCTGTTGCATTATGTATGAACAAATCAAACTCCAAACTTTCCAAAGGGTTTGGTAAAGAAACATCATGGATTTCAGTACTCATTGGCAGTATAAGTGAGATACCAGTTAATATTTGAGTGAACCATCAAAAATAGGCCATTCTCAGGCAAGTAAAAGTGTTCAGGTAATACGTAATGAGTGACTAATGAAATTTAGACAAATATTATGACTTACATACTTTTATAACAGCTCTTAGCAGTTGCACATTCTTTTTATCCCCGCCGCAACGCGATGTGGGGATATGGTAATGCTGGGTGTCTGTCTGTCTGCCTTGTAAGCGCTCTAGCAAGTTTATTTTTCATTTGATTTGGATAATATTTATACAGTACCGTAATTTCAAGGATATCTCAAGCAAGTTCGAAGAAGAGTCCTGGTCAAATATTTTTGTAGGAGTTATGTTTGTTTTTAACTTTGAAAATTGACAAAATATTCTTGTAATGGCTCAAGCAAATTTATTTCTCATAGGATTAAGACAATAATATTTATCACTAAAGTCAGTCTCTACATAAAGCATTATTTGCTATTATGAAATGAATAACAATCATTATGAGGTTGATGGGTGAAATAAGGGAAAAAATCTGCCATTAGAACTGCATCAGTGCAGTATCAGATAATGATGTTATGGCATGTCAAAACTAATAAATACAATATCAATTGATTTTGTCTGTATGTGTGTATTACATTTTTGTTTAGATAGAGTTTCATTTCAACTTTACTATGAAATCCTCCATTTTGGATATTATTTGTTTATGAATATTTTTTTAAATCATTTTTCATTCTTAAAATTATGGAATAGTCATTCAAAGCAGCCTTGTTAATGTTTTATGCAATAACCATGTTCTGTGTTGGGTTGTGTGTTCTCGATACTGTTGTACGGCTTAAGGATGTTCCTTACTGGTCTCTCGCTCTAATTGCTTTGGACTTTTGTTGTCACTTTTATTTATGAACACATTTTAAACAATTAATTTGGTTTTGAAGTTCTATCTGTTTAAACCTATATGCAGGAAGAGCTTATTTATTCCAAATATATGAGCTATAAATACCTTGGCCTGGAGTAACAACTTTAGCTCAAAGTCAAACAGAAGTCAGCGACGTTTTAATTCTTTGGTGTTATGTTTCTTTGTCCCATATAAATTTTTACGTTTTAATTTTTTGGTGTTATGTAACTTTGTCCCATATGATTTTATCCATGTAAAATTTCCATATGTTCATATGGTGACATTGTACACAAAACGTCTCATTCCCGACCCCCTCCCCTCCGAAACAGTGTATGACAACAATAAAGATAAATAATGTATTACTTGTAGTAGAGATGGTGGTAGTTGGCGCTGGAGTGGTCGTAGATGTTGTTGATCTACGTGTTGTTGTAGGCTGCGTTGTTGTCCGTGTTGTCCGTGTTGTATGGATTTGATGTCCTGTCGATGACGGAGGACTTCCTGTTGAAACTGTTAAAAATAGACAAGAATTTCTACTTTAACATCAGAATCTTGTATATACTAGTACATACAATATTTTTTCTAATATTATTTTTTTGTTAATGAGCAAGATCTTATTACTATTGGAAATTGAAAACTCAAGTTCATGTTTTTTATGTGTTAAATGCAGCCCAGTTAAATGTTGACCAAATTCAAATTATTAAATGTGGGGTGCAAGCTCATTGAAATTTATTTGCCGATATCATTTCCAATGGAAAGTTCTGAGAGTCTGAACTTCAATGTACATTTTGTATTTACCATCTATTGCCTACATGTTGGAGATGACATAGGGACTGTTTAGCCTTTGGATGCTGACCCCAGGCAATAGTTATCAAGTCATTTCCATCACCTGGACCAATAATTTTTGCTCCTATTTATACAGACAAAGGAATAACTATAGTATATTTAGAACTAATTTTTTAACCAGCAATTTTAAATTTTGCAAAGACCAGATGACATAGGGACTGTTTAGCCTTTGAATGCTGACCCTAGGCAATAGTTATAAAGTCATTTCCATCACCTGGACCAATAGTTTTTGCTCCTATTTATACAGACAAAGGAATAACTAAAGTGTATTTAGAACTTATTTTTTAACCAGCAATTTTAAATTTTGCAAAGACCAGCACCTTTCATATTCATCCTGATAATACATATAACACCAAAACAAATGTAAATTACAGAAGTGTTGTTCCTTCTTTAATTTTTATTCCTTCATAAGAAAATGCAAAAAGATGAGAATGGTCATTTGATGAATGTTTGGCAGTAGAGAATATGCCCTCGTGCATAGCCTTGACAAGACTTCAGTTTTCTATGCCCAGATTAGATCCTACCAATGGTATAGTAAACATAATAGCTATAAAAATGGCATAATGTTTATTCAATGACACTTTGCAATATTGCTGTTTCAGTCACCTGATATAGAATATACAGGGTCATGTGATGTGTTTGGACCAATCATGTTTCAGGAATTTACTATAGGATACCAGTGGTAGGAATGACGAAAAATTTTCTGAGCCTTATTTCTTCTTTCATTAATTATAAATTGAATACAGACAAAATGTGTGCAATGGGAGGGACAAGTGTATCAACATGTTTATGTAATTATTACAAAAGCAACCAAATACCGTTTATTGCATGCAGCAAAAAATGACATATAAAGGGAGATAATAACAGTAAATATAATATAGTTACGAACAACATGACAAAGTAACACAGAAACATAATGTAAATTTAACATGAAAAAAAGAAATTATGTAAATATGGAATCACCAACATTGTTTTAGAATTACAGAATTCTTAATTCAGTTAATAAGATATCAAAAATTATCAGATTATAGGGTATTTTTTTGTTAAATTCCAATGAATATGAAAATTTTCAGCCATATTATTTTTGCTGTGAATGTAATAGTGCAATGAAAATTCTAGCAAATTTTGTAAATTATTTTTCTATAAACTCAAAATTACTCAAAACAATGTACAACTTATCTCAACTTACCTACGAGATAATTTTTTATTTTGTATAGTTCCTATTATGTTTCCTTGATTTGGTATAATTTTAAGTTAATTTATAAGTCTGCTAAGTACTAAAATTTGGTTGTATTACATCCTATATATTAATTAGTCAATACTAACATGCCGACCAGACGTAACTTAACAAACATTCTAAAACACATGTTCTTTTACACATTTTCTAACATATTAGTTCTGATAGCATGCTAATTATATGTGTGGATTTTTTTCCAAACATGTCTCCCTGACAAACTAAATAAAAAAAAAGGGGGGGCGACCATGCAGATACTTACAACAATAACATGGCCTAGCTAAAGTAAAAATGTACACATTGTCAATCTTGTGATTATTTCTGAGGCTCCAAATGAGGTATTTTTTAATTAAACTATCAAATTTAAATGATGCTGATGTCAGGTAATGCTTTTGTTTTAGAATTTGTACTGTAAACCGAATTCATGACCAAATTTTTATTCATGACCTAATATGGAAGAAAATATCACAAAATTAAATTGGCACAAACTTGTCTTCCCTTGTTATTTATATAGATAGTAGAATGTACTGCAATAAAATAAACACAAAGTATAACTTTGTGGAAAAATTAGTTTGTTTACAGTCATTTTGTTGATGATATTTTTGGTTCTTTTCTACCATATTTAGTGTTTTCCTGTACCAGGAATATTGGTGATCTATATTCCCATTAATATGCTCCATATTTTTTAAAGCTGCCAAGATTTTAATAGGATCATGATTTTGCTACATGAGAACTAATAAAGTCAGCAGTGTATTGATGGCAAAAAGAAACAAACTGAGTGCTAAGCCAGCTTACTATCTGCTATAACAAGAAGGCCAAACACTACCTTACACTTAATATGCAAACTGAAAATTGTATTTTTTGTTGTATCTGTGCAAGTCTGTTGTGGAATCTGAACATGGGACTTCTGAATTGTGTTCACTCCGGTAATAGATCTATCTTTATACGTAAAAATTCAATACATCAATATCTTGAGGTGGAATCACTAATTAATTAACACTGTTGAGCTAAGGGTGATTTATATTTAATCGATTTGTAGCACTTCAGGTTAATTTTTTTTTGTCAATTAAAATTTAGTTAAAAAATTGTTATATAGGAAAATTTATAAATGCACTTCAATTTCATTACTAGAGTGTTTTTTAATGTGGTTAATATTTATTTCAAGAGGTTTAGAAATCCAGTTTCCTTCTTACTGGTATCTGAAGCAATTGTTTCTGCCTTCAATAACATGAGAGTTTCTATCTCAAAAGTCCCGTATTGCTGACTTAATACAAAAACAACCATGAAAACTAATTATCAGTAAAATAAAAACTTACTAGAAGTAGAGCTAGCGTTATTTGAGCAACATATATGTATCTTTAGTCTCATATTTAAATAATGACAGGCACCATCAACCTGATTGGATAATGTTCCTAATGTTGCATTAGAAGTAGCTGCAATATAAAAATCAAAATAGGTAAAACGATGAATAATATGATTTTGATTTCAAATTGGCAAATCTAATCTAAATAACATTCTGTATACTCAAGACTAAAGTTTGCCACTATATTATTCGTGTATACTCCAGACTTAAGTTTACCACTATATTATTCTGTATACTAGTATATATCATGAATGGTGTTGTTACAAAGTCCTGATTTTATTTGAATTAATGAAGTAAAAAAAAATCATCACACAACAGGTGCTCCCAAAACAGCTCCATCTAGTGTTTATTGATATAAATTCCAGTTTCAAGAATATCTGCCACACTAAATAATACTATACTAGGTATGTCCCTTACTAATTAAATTGTGCTTTTCTGATACTCAGTAATAAAATATTTGGTATTTCATGTTTCTAACAATGTCATGAATGTGGTTGGTATTTCAATATTAATTTTATAATGTTTGGTATTTTGTGTTATTAATAATGGTCAATATTTTATGTTTCTTATTATAATTAGGTTTGGCGTTTGTATTACTAATAATATGGTCAGTAATTCATAATTATGTTTCCTATTAAAAATAAGCATTACTAATAATATGGTTGTGTGGTATTTCATGTTTTTTAATAATAATAAGTTTGGTATTTCTATGTTACTAATAATATGGTCAGTATTTTTATTTTACAAATAATATGGTCAGTATTTTTGTGTTACTAATAATATGGTCCTTATTTTTGTATTACTAATAATATGGTCCGCATTTTTGTGTTACTAATAATATGGTCCGTATTTTTGTGTTACTAATAATATGGTCAGTATTTTTGTGTTACTAATTATATGGTCAGTATTTTTGTGCTACTAATAATATGGTCCATATTTTTGCATTACTAATAATATGGTCCTTACTTTTGTATTACTAATAATATGGTCAGTATTTTTGTGTTACTAATAATATAGTCAGTATTTTTGTGTTACTAATAATATGGTCAGTATTTTTTGTGTTACTAATAATCTGGTTGTGTGGTATTTCATGATTTTTTTATTAATAATAAGTTTGGTATATTTATGTTACTTATAATATGGTCAGTATTTTTGTGTTACTAATAATATGGTCAGTATTTTTGTGTTAATAATAATATGGTCAATATTTTTGTGCTACTAATAATATGGTCAGTATTAAAAATAAGTGTTACTAATAATATTGTTGTGTGCTATTTCATGTTTTTATTAATAATAGTTTGGTATTTTTATGTTACTAATGATATGGTCAGTATTTTTGTGTTACTAATAATATGGTCCATATTTTTGTTACTAATAATATGTTCAGTATTTTTGTGCTACTAATAATATGGTCAGTATTTTTGTGTTACTAATAATATGGTCAATATTTTTGTGCTACTAATAATATGGTCAGTATTTTTGCGTTACTAATAATATGGTCAATATTTTTGTGCTACTAATAATATGGTCAGTATTGCTGTGTTACTAATAATATGGTCGGTATTTTTGTGCTACTAATAATATGGTCAGTATTGCTGTGTTACTAATAATATGGTCAATATTTTTGTGCTACTAATAATATGGTCAGTATTGTTGTTACTAATAATATGGTCCATATTTTTGTGTTACTAATAATATGGTCAAGGTTTTTGTGTTACTAATAATATGGTCCGTATTTTTGTGTTACTAATAATATGGTCTGTATTTTTATGTTACTAATAATATTGCCTGTATTTCATGTTACATTTATTATATGTTTGGTATTTTATGTTCCTTATCAAAAATATGGTCTGAAATTCCTGTCTTTTACTTCTACAATGGTGAAAGTGTGTTGTCCCTAAGTTTAAACATAGTTCCACCTAGATAATTCTAACACCTCCCTAGCCCAATCTGTTTTCATTGGTCCCTTGTGTTCAAGCTCAAGGTGTTTGAATGTACTTACAATTCCTGTTACTTACTTATTATGTAGTAGGTATTTCCCTCTTCAAAATCTGGTGTATTAGGTATTCCACCAAATGGATCAATTAACAATGTGAAAAACAGATCATTAATATTTGGATTAGAACAGTTTATAATCATCATAGATAGATTAGGATCATGGAGTCTACATGTATTATATTCCACTTCACTAACCTACAAAAAAAAACAGAAAATATCTTGAAGTATGACATAACACAAGTAGATACCTGTCCGACATTCTGTGAAATGTGACAGAACTTCAGCATTTCAAATCTTTTTAAAACTTCTGTATTCTGACATCTCACTTAAAGCTACATATTGTTACAGTAACATGTACATGTCCAATACAGGTCCCGTAGTATTTAGTCATAAAATGCTGCATTTTGTAGTTTCATTACGTCTAAAAGGGCTGACCAAAGTATATACAGTGAAACCTGTCTTATCTGAACCCCTCTGGGACTGAAGATTTTGTTTGGTTTAGAAAGGTGTTTGGTTTACACTGGTTCCAAATATAAAGAAGTTGATAGTCAGGGTCTTCACATTATGTTTGGTTTAGACAGGTTTTGGGTTTTGTCAGGGTTGGGTTTAAACAATTTTTCGGTTTTGTCAGGGTAAGGTTTAGACAGGTTTTCGGTTTTGTCAGGGTTGGGTTTAGACAGGTCTCACTGTAATTGTAATAATTACATATTAAACTGTAATAAGGTATTAATATATTGGACTTCATTTGATTAATATGGGTGGATTACTTTTGGACTATAAAACGCTTCTGCTATATTACGATTTTTAAGGTATGTTTGAAATTCATCTGCTTATTACAGCATCAATCTTCATGGTTAAAGTGATGTGCTGTTTTATCCAAACAACCAGCCAAATCTTGTATTGTCTCCTGATCATATTCTCATAACTGGCAAAGGCTGTCTAGAACTTACTTTATAATCATGGAGGCTTCATGGGGAATTCAATATTAGAGTAAATGTATTGTCTTATAGCTCGCGATGTCTTATTCATTCTTTGGATTTAACTATTATACTTTGTTTTTTTTTTAACCTAGGTGCAGTCAATGTTTTAGTTTTGATGTGTTTTTCTAATAATTTTTTCATCGTCATATCAATTTGCTGACTTTTTCATTGCAAGTTGTAAATTAAATAATTACTATGGACTTAACTAAAAATACTGTTTAGGTATTGTATTGACAAAAGCAATAAGATATGGATATTTGTTCATTGTTGTAAACCATACGGTGTCACTTCAAGATGAATAACAACAATAAAAGGATTTCATCTAATGGATCTTACCATGCATTTGAATTGATTTTGTTCCATGTAAATTCATTTAATATCCCTTTTTTTTTTATGAATGCTAATATCAAGACTTTTTGAATCACTAGGGTATACTTACTAGATATAAAACATAATATTCCCATAGACTAGGGTTTGTATTGTTTGGATAGTGAGGACAATGGATATCTATACTGTCCCACGTATTTACTGTAACACTATTTGGTGTTGATGTATCAAACCTGAAATTATTAAGAAAATATTTCATTATTACAGTTAGAATATTATTTACATGTATTTTACATGTGTGTATAAGGTGTTCAAACTTTCCCTGTGTGAAGCAAATCATTTCAATCAATAAAATAATTTGCTCAAAATTTTAAAATTACAACAATAAAATAAGTCTTGATATAAAATAAGTCATTTTGTACCTCTAATGTGTAACACTAGGTCCCAAACTTATATTTTTTGGCTGTTAGATTATATCATCAGAAAATATTACATTTTTATAGGAATTTGACTCTATCTGGCAATAAAATTTTAAGGAATTTGGCTTTATTTGGCATCAGTAGTTCCAATTTCTCGAATTTTATATTTTTTTCACCATTTTCATTTCCAATTCAATCATTTATTTGGAATTATTTTAAAATATTAGGGTTAAATCCACAGTAATTAAAAGCAAAGTGATAATTTCTCATGAGATTAAAATAATTTATTTAAGTATTCTGTGCTCATATTCCTCTCCCTGAAGATAAACCACTTCTAAGCTAATTCACAGTCTAATCACAAATAAGCAAACAAATCCATGTTCACGTTTGCCCTATGTATTCAGATGTGAATCTTCGGCAAGCTGCAATTAATCACTTTTTGACAAATTCGACAAATGGTCATTAAAAGGCATTTGGAAAACGTAACATCTTATTAATTTTTTCCACGTTTTAGGTCTTATGCAATCTGCACAGAACAAAGAAAAAAGATTGTATGTTTATACAATACGAATAATAACATGTATCTCATTAATCTTCCCGCTCAAATTAATCCATCAAAAAAATAACTATTCTGTCTCTTCTGTGACCTTCATCAAATGAGGGATAAAATTAGAGGTATTCCTAGTGAGCTTCTGAAATTAGTTTGTCAAATAGGCAAGAAATTGTATATCATTGTACAGAAAAAAGGTCTGTCAGTTATTGCATAAAAAACATCACTTGTCTGTTCCAAAACTGATATATTTCCTTTTTTGCATTACTAACAGAATATGTCTCCCATATACTGAAATAATTTGATATGTAGTCTGTATAAAAAAAAAATGTAAAAAAAATTCAATAACTATTCCACTGAAGAATTTGAAGTGTAATTTACGTCACCTTATTGTCACAATTTTTTTGATATACTGGTATAAGTTTCAGTTGTTTTGCAATTTGTTTGTCTTACTGTAAACTCTTGATGAGGATCCATATTTATTGCTGTAAAAAAACTAAACCCCCAACTTCTCCTACCATGGAGAACTTCCTAGAGACACCCCAATACAATGATTTACATTTACGACAAATCCTCAACAAATACCAAGTGGATATCAACTAAAAAACAATACTCTTAAACAAAGCCCATCACATATAGTGTTATTAGCAATTAGAAATTTGACATGAAAATTAGTCTAACACCATGACAAGAGTAATCCCTGTAAACATCTGTCCTACAGCTAAGTGATACCCTGCATTGTTATGATCAGGGGAAATATTTTTTATTTCCTATTTACCAACAATATTTGAAATTTTATGCTGTCTTCAACAAACTGTTGTTTCAGGGTAAATGCTTGCTTTTGTGTGTTGTTCAGAATGTGGAAAAAGTTTATACATTTATTAGAATACCTGTTTATTTTCATATCTGAAATTATGTGATTTCTTTCAAAATGTACTGTATAAGTTTCATTTGAATTTCACCTTACACAATTTCCAAGAAATAATAATAACATCTAATAATATGATAATTAAGTTTCCATGAAAATACAACTTGTAAGGTATTTTGGTTTATGGCAGGTTTTTTTTTTAGGCCTGTTCTGTTCGAACATGTTTCATTGTACAGCCGAGCCCTAAACACATAAAATGATACAAAATACATGAAAAAGTTACCATGGCGTTTTACTCACAACAACGAAGAGAACAAACAACCATAGAAAATTATAATGCTTAAAGTTATTGATGAAATTCCTGGTACATTCTTTGAAGGTGTAAAACAAACGTTCTTCTTTATGGGAAATTTCATTTTATATGATAAAGCTCCATGACAAATAAAATTCCCATAAAATTCAAAATTCTTTAAAAACCTTGACATCTTTTTGTTATCTTTACTGAAATCTAGAAAATATACTTCTAAATAAAGGCGTATCTTAAAAAAATATCTAAAACTGTCTTGTACTAAAAAATGTAATTTAATTCTATATAAAATGTAGTATACTCTTCAATCCTGAATAATTTTGTTTCATATGAAAATATTTATTTGACCTAAGACCACCATTTTATACTTTTACTAAATATTACAGATTTTAAAACTTTATCTAACATCAAATATTACTGGGACAATGACTGTGGGTATGGGAATTTGTATTTGGACAACTTAAAACCCTAGTTCTCCTCCTCATTAAGGATTAATTTTTTTTACAATAATTTAGTATAATTTGTGGTGACCTTTCCCTAAACACAAAACAGATATAATCTTCGAAAGGTTATATATTAGCTAAAAGTTACAGACACAAAATTATTTCCCAATGAAAACAGATTTTATTATTTTTTCCCCCAAATTGAATGGGTATTTAACTTTATTTTCCATTTTAATTTGTTACTGACCATTCAATTCTGTCATTTAAAAGAGTGAAATCTATTTGAAAATATTTATATAATGAAAGTTTATGATTTATAATTTATATTGAAATTTCAACAAAGTGCAAATCTTATCCTAAAATAAAATATTTATACAAGGTCTTTCGATAAGCCTTAGTGTATACATTAACTAGTGCAATGCATTATCCACAAAGTAACAAGTGTTCATTCATAATTAAAATATCAATTTTTGAAATATTTTCTCACATTGTTTACTTTTATAATATTTTCAAATTCAATATTTTCCCTGCAGGTGTTTTTTGTATATAAAGTGAGATTACCTCCCTTGTCAGTGGTCCATGCAATGAGAAACCTTTCCATTTGAAGAAGCCACTATAGCTTATGATAATATTCCTCTTAAAAAAATCAAACAAGAGGAATATCCTATATATACCCCGACCTTTTATGGCGGGGTATAAAAGAAAGGTTTTGATTGTGAAATTAACATTTAAAAGGGGCAATTAAATTAGGATAGAATTCATTACTGCCAGTAGAGTAGTCAATTCATGTTTCTGAAATTCTTTTGTATGAGTTTTTTTCAGCATTTCTATGGGTATATGGGCACATTTTAGATGGAATATAATTTAAATGACAATGTGTATGTGTTGAGACTTACCACAACTCTTGCATAGAAATTCATCAAATGGTCAAACCATTCGTTGCATGGACTTTGGGGAAAAAGTAGCCGTTTGGAATTGCAAGAAAAAGTCCTTAAGATATAAATGGACTTCCGCATTGTTTAGGAAACATCAGAAACAAGTTGTGGAGTGAAATCTGTCTAATCCCGTACACTATGGCACCATAAAATTGTATGGAATTATCAGAATATTGGTATACTATAGGTTTAATAAAGGGCTACGCCGAGCGCAGCATGATACGACCGCAGCATGTCGATCACTGAAATTTCAACAAAAGTAGTTCAAAGTGAATGTGGACACAGTAAAGAGCCTGACACAATAATTAGATGGACGCAAAAAGAAGCTTGACACAGTTATTAGCTGGAAACAAACTACGGAAAAAATCAACCCTTTTGATCACTTATTGATAAAAAANCTGTAAGAGCTAAGATCAAGAGGAATAAAGAAAAAAATCCCATCGAAATCTGATGAAAAATAAAGATTTGACATATTTAGAAAAATCGCAATTTTGGCCCCTTTGACCCCTAGTAGCTCAGAAACGGTAAGAGCTACGACAAATCCATTGACATACTACTGAAAGCTTAGATCAAGAGGAATCCAAAGAAAAAAATCCCATCGAAATACGATGAAATATAAAGATTTGACATATTTAGAAAAATTGCAATTTTGGCCCCTTTGACCCCTTGTAGCTCGGAAACGGTAAGATCTACGCCAATTCCGTTGACAAACATCTGAAAGCTTAGATCAAGGGGAATCCAAAGAAAAAAATCCCATTGAAATCCGATGAAAAATAGAAATTCTACATAATCTGCAAATCCGCAATTTTGGCCCCTTCGGTCCCTCATAGCTGGGAAAGGAAACAAGAGATTAGCCCCTGTTGTGCCCCATTTATCTCGTGAGCGGTATATGCTACATGAAATCCGTTGGCATACTCCAGATTGGAAATTTCCTCAGGAGCACACTGAAACAAACCCCATCAAAATCCAATAAATAATAAAGATTCTACAGTCAAATATGTGAAAACACCCAATTTAACCCTTTTTTGGCCCCTAATTCTGAAATGGGTGGGGCCAAAAACGAAAGGAAAATAGCGTTTCTCAAGAATGTTCCAAGAAACATCATACTAAGATTTGAAAACAATCCGTCCACTCAAAGTTATGCTGTCCACAGACACGAAAATACCTAATTTAACCCCTTTTTGGCCTCTTTTTCAAAAACGGGTATGGCAGGGAACGCTAAATTAAAACCCGGGCTTAAGCTTGTGCCAACAAACATCATGCCTAAATTTGGTAACAATCCATTCACTAGAACCAAAGTTATGCTGTCCACAGACGCCGATGCCAGCGCCATACCATAATACGACCGCAAATTTTTTGCGGTCGTATAAAAATTATTTAAGACTTAGCTTAACTTTGGGTCCCCACAAAAAAATTATCGGATGAGACAAGATGTTAAAATATTCAGGTGTTGGATTAGACAGGTTACACTGTATAATATCTTATACAACCTTGAGGAATATATGGTAATTAATATAGAATCAATAATGAAAACTATCTCTAACATCCCTAACTCCTTATTGTTAGAATCAATATTTCAAAACTGATTATTTCCAAATTTACATATGGTTTGACATTATGTCAGTCAAAAAACTGTCGAAAAATTTATTTTTTCTTATGTAACAGACTTAAGTAATTGATACGTCTGTAAAACATCCAATAAAATAGACATAAATCTATATGATGTTTGGTCTCTCTGCAAACATCGTGGCAGAAATGACCCTGCGTATATGTTTGCTCATCTTAAAACATACACCATTATCCATCATTTTGGAACTCTCTGGTCAAACTGAATCATGGTTTCCAATTAATCACGTCATGCGATTAATCTTCAGCATGTGCAAAAAGGGGCAGAAAGATCGGCAAGCGAGTTTGATTATAACATAAACATGGATGACAGTGAAGATGTTCGTTGTGACTTTCAATTGATCAGCGGAATGTCTGATGACAGCACGTCAAGTCTTTTGAATTGATAATTTAATGGACAGCGGAAAAAACTTGACCTTCAGTCTCATTAATCAAAGCTGTAAAAACTGTTCTCGGACAGAGTTCTGTATCTCCACATTACAAGTTTACATAACCAATTGGGAAAAGGTTACCAAATATTATTTTTTTCCGAATCGGTAGAAAAAAATCTATCCCATTAATCAAAGGCATAAACTGATTTAATTAACAAAAAATTTTCTTTGTTCTAATTAAATCAATTTTGTCTGCTCATCAAATTTGAATCAATTATTCCTAGTTGGAATTGAAGAAAAAATATAATTAAATTTATCTTTTTGGAAAATTTGCCTTAGTGATTGTCATAATTAATTCTGTAACTGATAAGAGTGGATGTGCATTTCAATGGAGTCCTGCTGATATAGGATTTATTTAGAGTTCAAAATCACTATTCAAATCTAATCAATCATAAAATTATTTCTTCATCAATTAACAAAATTAATAAATTTATTCACATTATTTCCATGATGAAATTCTAATCAAGTTATCTCCCTTGTAAGATTCTCATTCTTGTCCAGACTCCAGACAATTGAAAACATTAATTTTACCAAAAATAGGATAAAATAAATCATCCATTCAGTGTCTATATATGTATAATAGGGACACTTTTATTTAGGAGACAAGACATGAACTTTTAAAGGAACAGTAATATTCACCACCAACACTGTGTGGCATTTATCAATTTTATATAATTTAGTATTAGAATGACAGTATACAAGTTAACTCCGCAAGGGTCACTGGTTCCCTTGACCATCACCAATATAGTAATGTCAAAAATAACAGGTAAAGGTGTAAACTTGGTAAAAACCAAATAAAATTCAGTAATAACATAATTTATCATCTCATCTACATCTTAACAACCACACGAAACTTTGCAATATAAAAAATGCTTTACAGTGTCCACACACAATGAAGTGTAATTCAACATTCCCTGATGGTCACAATAAAAAAAGTCAAGTTGTTGACAAAGAATTTTTACCTGACACCTTTACTTTGACAGATGTTTTCAAATCTCACACGCTTTTTAGATTTTGTAATAAGCTAGCTTAAACAGAAGTAACGTTTTCCAACAATAAAATTCCCCAAGCATAGCTCTGAAAATGTCCTTAAATTATAAGTCTCAGGTTTGAGTTCTATCATCAGAAAGAAAACTAATTAAGGTATATGACAGGTGTGCACAAAGAAATAATGACCATTTTAGATCTTAAGGGCAAGAGATTGATGGAAACTTGCAGAGCACAAACCATCGCATGTCTGGACATACGCATACACATGTTTTTTGTCCACTGAAAGCTCATCAAATTCCTATGATTGCATTTTAATTAATCTTAATTAGATGGTCAATTTCATCTGTATCTTCAGAAAAATAATAATGGCTTTACCAGAAATATTGCTGAAGCAAGTTATTGAAAACCTGTTATTAACAAAATGAATTCTAAAATGTAATGATTTTATGCAGTTATGGTTGCTTAAGTTTTTTGCTTTAGAAAACACATGTTTTACATACATGCTTATCTACTGACCATTCAACAACTTTAAAATCAAAATGTAAAAGATTGATACTTAAGTACAGTCTTCCATTTTCTTCATTCCTGATTACAACATAACCCTCCTTATAAATAAATAATGTTCTTATCTATATATTGAAAATATTTAACTATGTCTACAAACATCTTTGAGAAATACTTTTCGATGGCATGTCTCTTTTTAAATGCATTTGTTTTAATTTTTTTTTGGGGGGATTCAGTGATCAACATTTATACTGAGTGATTTCAAAGGCGAGTTAGTTCTACAATTTAATAAGCAAGTCACCAGGCTGTCTTGTATGATTTTCCAATCAATCAGATTCAAATTGTTTTGTTTCAACTGGTTTCAACAACGATAATTTATTCCTCTTTATGCATATTAAATACAGCATTGTTGTTAAATCTTTGCTTCTGGTTTTTGTTGGCAAAAATATTGATCATCTCCTAAATGCTTTACACCATAACTAAATTTAAACAATTTTTCATATTGGCAGTATTTGGCATTGCACAATATCATGTTCTTCTTTCATAATTGATGATGTTGTTATACCAAATCTATTTAGAAGTATTTCAATTGAAATTTCATATGTAAGAAGGCTTGATATCATAGTCAACGGAAATTATGTCGTTAGCTAGCTGTCAGTAACTGCGAGCATTTGTCCGGACAGTACCTGTGTGTATTGTCTTCATGTTTTATGTACTTCATTGTAAGTAAGTTGGACTTTTTTCTAGTTTGATTTTTACTGTGAGTCTTTTTGAGTATTTATTTTTAGCCATTCACCACACATAGGGGGAGGGTTTGGATCCAAGAAAACGAGTTTAACCCCACCGCAATTTTTGCGCCTGTCCCAAGTCAGGAATATGTTGGTCATTGGCTTGTCCTTGTCTTCTTATAAAATTTTAGTTTCTTGATATTTGGGTTATTGGATGTGGTTTGTTTCCATTGCTTTATTCACTTTTTTACCTTTTTGGGGCCATTTAGGGCTTACTATATGGTGTGAGGTTCCTTACTGTGTTGAAGACCATATGGTGACCCCTAGATGTTTTGTTTTTGGTCGTTTTAACCTGGATATGGGATGTTGTCTCCTTGACATTTACCCCATTTCCTTTCTTTTTAATATATATTACAAATAAAGTAATAACAAAGACTTGTTTTCCTCTTCTTTGGAATCAAATCAGATCATATAGTATCAGTCAAAGAACTGGTTCCCTTGTTAATATACCTTACTTTTTATAAAAGATATTGAACTCGTAATTGTATATTAGGTCTCTTGTGTCCTTTAATCACATAAAAATCCCTTGAGCCATGGATAAACATATTGGTAATCTGTTGGATAAGTATTTATGTTTTTCCAGAAACAATATATTTATCCTCAGACAATTTTTTCCATATATTTCTGTCTGGAGAGATATTTATGTATACGACATGCCAGTTCTATGTGTTAAGATGACAATCCCAGAATCTGGTAATGAATATAGATCGGAAAGACGGCTTTGTTAAAAAAAATCTGTATATGACAAATAGTCGTATTTAGTGAGAAAAAGATGTCCTTAAGGTGTGGTGATACTGAATGTACTTATTATTTTTTTCATGATTGTCAGAAATATCATTCGAAAATTTCATATACCGTAATGTTACCAGTGATCTGACTCTAAAGGTACTTGGAAGTACTTTTTTCGTAGACATCCATTTTTGTGGTTTTCATATAAATATTGCTATTTTGTGGGTACTTAATTAAATTTGTGATTTCCAATTCTAAACATTTAAACTCTGGGGAAAATTATACATTTCGTTGGAAACTTAATTTTTTGGTTTTAAAGAACTTGAAATCCACGAAAATTGCAATCCCCTCAAAAAATTTCTTTCACAGCATTCTAGACATGGAGAATAATTAAGCCCCGCACAAAGGTATTTGTGACTGTTAGACACATATGATGCTCCAGATATACAAGCAAAAAAAGACAGACAAGGGTAAAACAATTATTCCCCAAAGTGTCTAGTTTCCTTGTGAAAAAGTCATGAAAAAACTTTCAAGCATTTAATTGAAAATGCTAGGAGGTTTTCCTACAAAAATAGCTATTGTAAAATTTTCTCTCAGGAAATACTGATGACCAGATCTTGAATGAAGTATCTCATCTTTACATCACCAACCATCTTTCTCAATATCAATTACAATTTAATTTGATATCAGCTTCAATTTATTTCAATTTAAATAGCACAAAACAAATAGGTTTAATTGTCAGAAGGAAATTACTTTTCCCTTTTTATTTGACCCTTAAACAGCTATTTGCAAATAAAGCCTCATAATTTTATATTGTCGTTTATTAAATCTGCCCTAAGCTGTAGCAAATCTTCAGTGTTATAGGTTCCTCGTCTTTAATTTCCGAGCCAATTTGTACAGTGGACGACCATTAAAGCCCATAGTATCTTATTGATTCTGTTTTATTGCTTTTTTGTAGCTCTTTTACAATCGTCAATTTCTGACATGATTTGTATGTATAAGAAGAAAACATGAAATGAAAATACATCTCGAAATCCACAGTACAACATTAACTCGGAAACATCTTCTTTTCCTTTGTAGTTCCCTGATTATACTGCGATGAAACGTCTAATAATCCACAGTGATATACAGCTGTAATATCAATACCAAAGACAAATTAGATTCTGCTAATCTTTCAATTTTCTTTGATTTTTGCCCTTTAACCATTATCTAGGAACAAGAAATTGATTTTTGTTTCAATTTGGAGTTTATTGGTAAATATATTTATCCCACTGTAAGAGAGGGATTGATTATTGTCATAAAACTAAAGATGGACTTTCAATTTGTGTTGTAATGAGTGACAGTTACATTGAATGAGTTACTAACACCATAATGCAACAAGCGGATTTGGTAGAAAAACATTTATATTGTCAATCATCAAAGTTTGTAGCATTTCAATCTATTTCTTACTTCTCCTTTTCAAAAAAAGCTACCTTCCTTGCATTTTTACTTCGTCTTACACAACATTCAAATGCCACAGACATTAAAAAGATGACTGCAAGTAGAAATATGGAACTCAGAATTGGTATAATTCCTGAAAAATCTGTAAAGAAAATCATATCTGCCAAATAGGTACTTCAAGTCGATTTGACAAATCCCTACTTAAATTATTTTTCAGTTACCGGTAATTACAGCAAGCCCTTAAAGGCAGTTAAGCCACAATATCCCAAAAAGAAAATTATAATAAAAAAAGAACTGAAAATAATGATATTAAGGACTTGCTCTTGTAATTAAAAGCCCCCATTAAGAAAATCTTCAGGCGATATCAATGTGTGGCAATACACTGTAAAAGGTTGTCTACTGAAAAATCTTCGCCGCTTCTTAAGATATGAAGCTGAAAACTATCATAATAAAATTTTAATTTTTTACTGTAAAAGATTAAGAGAATATTATATATATTTTCACCTGAAAAATAAGCCCTCAATGAATAAATTATTCACCTGAGATATAATTGTTTTTTTTAAATTCCCACTGAATAAAAAGGTTTTATGAATAATCAACTAACAATACTTTCCATAGAAAAATCTATATAAACACAATCCCAGATAAAATGGTTTCAATATTGGAACATGATATTACAGCTGCCGTAACTCTGGGTCATATACATAGATATTCACACTGGGCATTCAAAGTTGAATTTGATATCTAAAATGGATCTGCTTCACATGGACGCAGTCTCTACCAAAAAAATGGTATACCCAGTCTCATCAGATTATGAGATTTCAAGACTGACTCCAGGAGAGTAACTTATCTAAAATGGTAACTCTGGGAGAGTAACTTATCTAAAATGCTGCAACTTATTTAAAATGCTAACTCCAGGAGAGTAACATGTCTTTTGTTTTTTGTACTACAGAGTATTGTCATACCTGTACATTACATTGACTATAACTGCACCAATAAAATCATGACTAAATCAAATTTAATTTAATTGCAGGTGCCCTTCAAAGCATGTAAATCCTATAATTTCCTTACAAACCTATTAAAATATTAATTTCCATGTAAAGAATCCAAATCAATGCATTTTTACTGCACTTAATGGATGAATTATATAATACATCGCTTTATAAGGTTTAAAACTTCAGGAAATTTATTTTCGTATACGGTTTCATTTAATGGTTTGTTCAGGTCTGAGTTTGAATGAGAGCTCTCTTAAATACAATCCCACAAATATAAAGATTAAAAACTCAACTTGACTATACAGAAGAGACAACCAAAGTTCAAAGGAACAAAAAGGGAGATAATCCAAGATTTGCATATAAATAAAATGACACATAGTTTTAATTTTAAAATATAATTATGTTTAATTTATCAGACTTATTAAACAAGTAAATGGAGTATTGGAATACATTTGTCCATGATCGTCAAACCCTTATTCCGTCTTTCTGTGAAATTCAGTCTGATATTTTCGTCACAAAATTCTTTGCTCTGCCTGAAGGGATTCATTTGAAATTTAGTATGCTACTTCCTTTCACAGAGTTGTGAGTTGTAAGCATTTTTTTACTCTGTGGTATACTTTCCTGTTTTACAGGACTTGATTTGATACATGTTGTATGACTGGCATGAAAGTGCATGTTACTTCATGATTCTTCCATGAAACTTCAAAACTGACTCTACTAATGATTGAAAGACAATAACATGTACAATACCATAGAAACGACAGATGTGACCATTATTAATAGAAATCATTACAATATCTGGTCAAGAAATCAATTCAATGAAATACAAATAATTATTTCCCATCATCTACCTCGCCATTAACAGTGCTAGCCATAACCATCATAGAGTTATTGTCATCTAATAATCGCCCTGATTTACGACAATATTAGCCGGTCTTAGAACTCCTCTTATTAAGCAAATACAATATGTCAGAAGGCATTTGTCATTAGGGGTTAAATCTACATATTGAAAGGGTTAAAACAAAGTGAATTACTAAAGTGAAATTAAACGAGGCTGTCATATTCATAATTGTTCTCAGGGTAAATAGTGGTCATTCTAATTTACTGTAGTACAACTTAAGTGTCGGATTTCTCCTTTGGACATGGTCACCTACAGTTTGCTTTATTATTGACATTGCTGGAACACAAGGGTATTTATCAGCCAACTGTAATGAACAGAATGTTAGAAAATTGATGGAAATGTAATTTATAAAACAAGCTGTCAGAAAATCATCATGAATAAGGGCCATTTGACCTTGACCTTTGAAGGAAGTGACCTGAAGATTGATTCGGTGCTTTAAAAATCCTGAAAAGTCAGAGTATATATCCAAGAAAGTATGATACTATAATAGTCTAATTTGTGTTATGATCTCATGTTCATTTACTCCGTATCTTTTCGTGAAATAAGCAATCGCTTAACCAAAGATAACGTAAGTAAATATGGATAAATGTGGTAAACTATGCATCCATGTTTAAGCCATAAATGATACATGACCATGCTCCTGTCACATCCAAACAACTACTTTACAATCAAATACATCATTTCACTCACAGATGATCACTTTCAGTAACATCCAAACTCTCTTGTCCATCACAAAATGCATGACAGTGAATTTCCTGTAGCATCTAAACCTAACTATGTCACATCAAACCTGGGCATCGGGCATCAAACTCTCTGGACCTTCACATAACTCAGTCTCCACTGTCCTGTCAAATATCCTTGTAACCTTTACTTGTCAAAAGATAACAGTCTAAAGCCCATTTATAACAGTATATTGAATAAAGCAATGTAAAAATCTAATTAGCCTTTATCTTGTAGCAAATAATGGTCACCAGTGGACAAATAATATTAAAACCTTGATAAATATGATAAAGGGTTATCTAAATTCCATACACACATGGCATGTCAGCCCATAATTTGTTGATGATAGACAGATCAGTTGAAATTAACTCCCTAAATTTACCAGATACACATTTGTTCTCTGTAAGTTTTAATTACAAATGGAACACTCTTTGATACTAAATGCTAGCTACAATAATTTTGTTGTGCATGTCAACTTCCATTTATTTTTACAGATTTCATTAAAAACAGCATTTTTTATGCTATAGACTGTAGCTCTGGACAAAAAACTTTGGAATTAAAGTCTGAGATAGCAAAAATCAATTTTGTAAATAATTTGTAAACTGTCTACTGATGAAATCCACCAAAGAGAATTCCCTGTACACAAATCGGAATTTTATCATACAAATTTTACTCAAGACTTTTCTCCATGTTTGAGCCACTAATGGCAATTAACATCAAATTTGATGCCACTTTTTCTCTAATGAATGATTTTAAGACAAAATCTTTAACAAAACGTATGATGATTATCACCATGGAAATGTGCAATAATGCGCACTAAAATAACATAAAAAGCTCAGTAAAATTGTCAACTTAATGACAGATTTTACTCATAATGGCTTCATTATCTCCGAGTCTACTGTCTTTCAAATGTTCACATAGATAAAATAAACATTTTTCAAAGACAAATGCTACTGTGTGTCAAGTCTCTTGGTAAAACATGTCTTTTTAATATCTATTATCTATCGATTTTTTTTCAGATAAATTGTCAGGCTTTAGGCTTAAATGAATTCAGGATTAGACACAACATGTCTTTATTCATGGTTAAAAAACACTATTTTAATCCACAATGAAGCATTTCAGAAGTATATGATGGGGAATGAAAAGCCTGATCAATGGCTATTAAAATCAACATGGGTACAATTTTTGAAAATCCCTAACTGCTCTTTCTGGCAGGTATATTAACTTCCAGATAGTTTATAAAACTGTAATAATTTTGCAACAAATGTATCTCCTGGTGAGAGCTTCTTAGAGATAAAGATTATAAAAACCTTAATCTTCCCATATTTCAAAACTCTTGTCACCCATTTTTATTTCTCCAGACTTTCAAAGAAAAAATAACATAAAACACATTTTTTCCCCAAAAATGATAAACTTCCTGAATTCTCATCCAAAAAATTTGTTTTCACAATTGTAGTGAATAATGCTTTAAATTTTAAAATGACAAAAAAAAAACAACAACATTTTTTTGTCTTGGAGTGAATAATCGGGACAGGTATTAAGGGTGAAAATACAGGATTCTTTACACTATGGCCTAATGTTATGTATGATTACGATTTTAGAATTCAAACATAAAAGTCAAGAATATAAGCCAATTTTTCAGTCAATTTTAATAGAGAAGATAGAAATGTGTAGATTTTCACCCTTTAAAGCTGTCAATAGGTGTTGATGCATATTCTCTGCCAAACTACAGTTGTCAAGATAAAAGACATGTTAAAGATCTGTTTTATTACCAAAGCATTATGCAATCTCAGATAGCCCTGTAGTAAAATGAGGAAGAAGGAGAAGAGTAGTGCTACAACAAATCAGGAATGCATGGGAGAAATGATTTGTAAAGAGATAAAACCCCCAAATAAGCAATTATCAATGGACTCCTATTACTATATATTGGACAAAATTAAGCTTATGCTTAAAATTGAACATCAACATACTTAAATTGACAGACAATTTTTCCCTGTAGTGACTATGGTCAATCATGATTATAATATTGCTCACCATTGACAACCAAGGTGGGCGAAGGAAGTTTTCACCAGTGTCAACCATGGTTGTCCATAGTCACCATAGATTTTGATTTTAAATAACCATGGTTGACCATGGTTGAGAGGTTGACCATGGTTAACCATTGTCAATATTAGATTAGACCATGGTTAATCAGACCATGGTAATAACCATGGTTAGAACACAACCATTGTGAATATTGCAGAGTGAGCCATGGTTCAAGATCTTCATGGATAATGCAAGTACGGTACCAAAATTTGGTTGTACTAAGCAAATTATTACATAACATGTGAACATTTGAAGCTTAATAACTCCTTTTGAAAGTTTATAAACATGTACTCCGATATAATCTTGCTCAGATTTTCAAATAAAAGCAATTATTTCAGCATAATGACAACATGAATAAACATTTTCACTGCTACTCAAACTTATCTTAATTATAAAATCAATATAAGAAGATGTTCACAAAATGATAAAAATATGAAACAAATCTAGGATTTTCATCTCGTGCCAATGTCACACCTTACAATTCGGAAGATATCATATACAACTAGCTAATTTTCTTCATGACAATTGATAAGATCTTTAATATTGCATTTTTAACACGCTCAAATAATTTTGATATCAGGTCAATATATGAACTAGATCGACAAACTATCACTTTTCCGCTATAGGAAAACAGCGAACACGGCCATCAATTATGGTTATACTTCACAATATTTCTGTACTTGTAACACCTCTGGTTTCCATTGACAATTTCTGCAATAATGAACGCCACATCACATTGTGAAAAATTGAAGATAAAAATTGATGTATAAGCTCTAATAGTTTTCATCAATAACTTCAGCCACAAGCTGGCTGAATGTTTGGGGCGAAATACCAGCAGGAAGTCCAGATTTAAAATATTTTTATGAACTGAATGTTTTATTCATTGCCCGATTGACAAAGTCAAGTTTGGAGAGCTGCTGTCCATGGTGGCCACTGCAGAGAAAACAAATTAAGGACACTTCACCAAAGACTAATCCGCCATATGAACATTGTCACGGAGATAAAACCCAAACTGTATCATTAATAGACCAAAGACCAATGCCCTTCACTCTGACCGTATACCATTTGACAACACATGTGGTCAATCCTTTTCATGTAAGGATTTATTTAATATAATTTTCCATTGAAATTCAAAATTGAAATCGTGGACCTTCCTGAAGCAAAACATGTGAACGGGTTTACAAAGTATTTCAACTGTATGGATAAAAGATCAAAAAAGTATCTTAGAATTTCTTTGGGTTTGCCTGATCTACAGCAAAAAACCAATTTTCACAAATTTCCACAGGTTTGAAAAGTACCATATAGATACTGGATTAATTTTACCTATCTTAAGTCAGCTATATATTAGGACATCTGACTAAACTTTAGTATTTTCAGTGAAAATCTGAACTCTGGTCGAATAATTCAACAGTTTGACTATTATATGAACTAATCCCCTCTATAATACAGGGTTTACTTTGATTTATGGTCAGACAGGCCACCCATATTATACAGTACAATTTTCTCCTATTGTGTCTTTACACCTTTCTTTTGAACAAATGACCGGGTGCTTAAGTTTGTTTACAAATGTTAAAATTGATCATGAAATAAATCACGTTTTTATTGCCTATGCGTAACTTGGTACACATTCCAACGTATCTTTATCATTCCACCTTAAATTAAATGTTTTGGCCACAAGTTTTTGGAGATGTAATAAAAAAAACTATTCAAGTTTATTTTGAATTATTCAGTGGTTTGATCAACATCGTTTTCTAAGTCTACAACAACTGTCTAACACACTGAAAATATTGCCACAGAAAAACATTATGACCACAAATTGTCCGAAATTCTATTTGATTTGAATTTTTACTGGATATTTGTCCCCAATGTTAGTCTAGGGAGACAGAAACGTCTTCTAATTTTGACTAGAATAAATATAATTAACGACTACAAATTTATGGCGGATTTCCCAGATGATTAACATATTTTATTTGCAATTCTTCAATGAACATACCAACATTCCTCTAGTTACACATATAAAACTCCTTCTAAACTCCTGTCTTTTGTCTTCTCGTCAAGCAATCAAGCTTCTATAGAATTCTATTGCATACCAATTTGTCATCACTGGAGTATCAAGGTAAACCCCTTCAGGCAGTACAGATTGGTATACAACAGAATTATATAGATAGCTTGATTGCTTGACGAGAAGACAAAAGACAGGAGTTTAGAAGAAGTTTTATAGGTGTTACTAGAGGAATATTGGTATGTTCATTGAAGAATTGCAAATAAAGTATGTTTATCATCCGGGAAATTCACCATAAGTGATGCCCTCGAATGGATTGCAATAATTAATTCAACCAATTACGTCATATTCACTCCAGCTCATTTAAATCAGTGGCTTTTTTGACATCCACCATCTTCAACATTTGAGTGGCAAATTTGTTAGTTAAGTGAGTTTGAAGTGTTAATATGTCAAATGAACTAGGACTTAACCAACAATGAAGACTTGCAGTTCTCATCTACAGGTGTAACATCCTTAAGCATGTTCTGGTTTTGTTAAATCAGGTGGCAATATGCTCTTGCCGAACTCTGACATCGGTGCACTAATAGTAACACATAAGACATCATCTGTTACAAAGCCGTAACTAGATACATTAATCGTAACATACCCTCCCATACCGATTCATGTCATAATTTTACGCGTCCAATTGTAATGCTAATTCTTTCTGCATTATGAGTTTGATATTGAAATTTGTGTAACAAATCTATTATATGTAGTAGTGTGAAATCCAATACAAAATGTGATATTTTATGTCTTATTGAAAAGTACAGAACCAAATGTTATAAAGTTTCAAAATGCAAAATAAATTCTTTTTTATCTTTCATAAACAATATCAAAACTATTTGTCCTATAGTGAAAGTGTTTTGACAAATTGACTTAAAACATTTCAGACTGCATAATCTAAGAACTAGGCCATCCAAGTTCTACCCAATGCACCAGATGGAACGATTTTGCAACTGCAAGAAAAGCAAAATTTTGCAACCCAATATACAATATGTCAGGCTATAATCTATTGACCAGTTCTAGGATATGTCTATCAAGTCTTTCAGAGTGGAGGTAGGTAATTTCAATAGGTAATTCCATGGAACAAAGACGGAAACAGCTCATTTCAGTGGACTGGCGGAAGTCTAAATTGTACATTGAAGAGTAACTGACATATGACAAATATTACCACACTTGTATCATTGTGTACTGAAATCTATCATAAAATATGATATAATGTCTATATATATATACAATAAAATACAAGATGGGTCATACAATTTATTAGTTATCCAGCTGTGATATTCATTAAAAAGCATTAGTATATGGAAATAGACAAGGATTGTCAATTATAATGTACAAAGTGTATATAAACTGTCACCGTGAGACATGAGAGAGTCATAATATTCAGGGGACACCAACCCAAATCATACAAAAATTACCAGAGAATTTGATTGTGCAAAGTTTGTGAAAAATCCCATATTCTGTAAAACCGTTTGGTCAATAGTACTACTACCATTATTTCTCTGTAAGCGTTTTAAATGATGAAGGCTTTTAGTTTAAATTAAAAATTCAATTAAATATTGATATGGGAAATTAAAATGATTTTAATTCCAACCATCTGTTCATAAAAAATCATTAAACTCTATCAATACATTAAATTAAAATTTCGCTTTTTTTTTTTATCTCACTAAATTCCAATATTTACATGGTCCATAAGCTAAATCTGTTTTGAAATAGTTCAAATTCAACAGACTTCAATCACTATTTATTATGTTTATAATTTGGATTTAATGTTAAATGTTAAACAGGCGTGGGAATACTAAATGGTCCTGGCCCATTCTATATACAGTTGTTAGTACTTAAAATACATGTTTTACATTACACGCAGACACAAAATGGTAAAGGATGCATTTTGATGATAATTTAAAACTTAGATTTTTATTTTAATGGAAATTTATTGATATAACCTGGACATTAGCCTTTCAATAACACCTTCCAAAAAAAATCGTCCATCAATTTATGTGAATTTGTATAATTAAAAGCGTCTCCTATGAAAAATTTAGCCAGGACGCCTTGCAGCATGAAAATTCAATTAAATTTCACATACCCCATAGGATAAACTAACTAAATTTCCTGTCATAAAATCTGATACAATTTACAAATTAATTTACAAGAATACATCAATGCATGTTCTTTTGTAATTAAGGAAAACTAATTATGGGAAAACAAGATGTTTTCCCAGAAAATGCAACGAACAGTTTTTGCTATCAAGTAAAAACATTCATTATTTTGTATACTTTTGGGACTTCCATATAAAAATGGTGGCATGCAAACCTTGAAATGGATATAAAACTCCAGAATAGTTTAAAACTCGGTCTGCTATGACCTTAGTCACTGTTCAAATTACATATCCCTCAATCAGTTTTAAAAATTGCTTCTTATTTCAAAATTTCTTTTCAGGTAATCAATCTGGTCTTATAATCTAAAACTGCTCATGCATGACAATTTTACTTTTTACTTTTTCCATATACAACAATGTATACCAATGGACAAATTAAATCTTGGGTAGAAACAATTGTCACAACTGAGCAGCGGTTAAGATTTAAATGACCTCAGCTGAGCCGTTTTTAAAGCCATGCATGTTTAGAAGCAATTTCTAATTGAGGAAAAGGTGTTGAAAAAAGACCAAGATCATTTTGGGTGTATTTTGAAAATCTACATACCATGGACTTTATGACCCATCTCTCAGAAGGAAATCTAGTGGTATAAAATTATCTCCCTTCTAGAAAAACTCCTTTGTGATTATCAGATTTTTCTGATCAAAATAAGAGCATGGCGACGAAAGTAAACAACCGACAAAATGTTAAGATTTAAAAAAGAAACAGACGAATACAATATTTAGTTCAAATGTCATTCAATCACCAGACCTTTGCTCTGTACGGAAAAATAATTAAACTTGTCCATACGAAGGATTGATACGAGAATTTCTTAAATAATTAACTGTCGTGAAAAAAATATTCAATTGACAGACTGGTCAAAATCAATAGCTATCAGGTGTTAAAATGCATGTACCCTGACAAAATTTTATGTACAGATAGATTTTTTAACATGCATCATTTATAGACCACTTTAGTAACGATTACTGCGTAAGAAACAATGTCATCCAAAAGGTCTTTCGTTGTTGCTAAGAAAATTATGTTGTCCTGAATCAGCGCCATTTACTTTTTATACCCGGTAATCATCATCACAAGATTTCATTGGTTCAATGTTCAAGTCTAGTAGTCGCATCGATCAGGAAAAAGAGGCGTGTATTCATTGAAAGAAACCACGTGTATGAGTGAGAAGTAATCGGTTTTGTAAACAAAAATGGAAAGTAAAACAGCGAAATATCGTCTTTTTTTTTAATTTATTGTATCTGAACCGCTACATGTACCCTGCCGAAAATCGGCACATGAAAAGATGATAATTTAAAGAAAAAGCATATTTTTTCTGGTCAATGTCAGGCTATAAGAAACGGTACGATCCACAAGTCTCTATAAGAGGAAAATTATCAAAAATATCGTTTTTCTTCTTAAATATGCAAAGTACATTCAATCAAAAACTTTTTGTCATTTGTATATATAGAAGTCTGTCACATGTACATGAAAAAGTAGAATATTTTACATTATAAGTAACTTTTAAAGCACCTACATATATGTAACAACAGACCTAAACAATGTCATTGACTTTTTTATCTTTTCTAAATGAGAGCTCACATTCTTTTGTTTAAATACCACTGGATATTGGACTGCTCTAAGATTACATGGGGATAAAATGCTACAGACAATTATGTTTGTTACATAACTACAAGAAAAATTCTTGATGCTTTACATAGTTCACTGAATAGAAAGATAGGAAAACAAAATACCAGGAAACAGGGATAAAATTTTCTTTTCATTACTACAAATCATAAAATGTAGGGTCCCCTTTGAGTTTCACAAACAGTCCCTTAATGTAATAAGCTTGTGAAATATCCCGACACAAAAAATAAAATTTGTAGTCAATGCAGAAGAAGGTGAGAATTCAATTTAAATAAAAGTCTTTGTTAACAGTCATTCTGTCATAATGGATGTTATAACAGATTAAAGAAATTTGTTTATATTATTTATTTTTCCAGATTAAACCATGATTCAACATGCATGTTCATGCATACTAGGTTAGAAATCCATTATTATACAAGCAAATCAAATATGTAAATATGTGTGCAATAAAAGATGTGGTAAAATAGTAATATAAGGGATTACTGGTTCTTGGTGGATAACATCTTAAGTTGGTATTTAGTTGTATCACTACAATCAACATGTCACAGTAGAGGAGAATTTGACACAAATGACGATTTAATACAATTTAATGCAAATGTCCTGCACATAGATTATACAGCTGTGCATCATCAATCTCCGTGAAAAGTCGTGTGATTGGCAGATTCCGATAAAGATGCAATCCTCTAATCACAATTGCCTCACAACTTGTTGAGAACGACAGAAGAAAACTGTACAAGATACATGTCACCTCAGAACTATATGCCAATTTCTCCAGTTTCTACTAACTGTCAAGTTTCAATTGCTTTCCTTCATTCTTGAAGCCATGTATTTCACAGTTAAGATAAAAGTCAGGAAAATCAATGAAACAAGATTAAACACTGCTCAACAAAGGGGAGAAAATCAACAACTTGTATAACAAATTTTTCATGTTTGAAGATTATTAATAAAGAGACTTTCCAGGAGTCAATACAATTATTCACTTCCATGACTGAGTCCTGAATGTTATCATCCAGGATTTGAGATTAGAGGGGTGGGAAAAAAACGCAAATTTCTAGACAATTTTTTTTTGTTGAAAACCCGATTCTACCCTATGAATTTTTTCGTTAGTGGATTTAGGGGCCGAATGATACCCCTCCACCTTAATCCACTAATTATGACTTCTGGTTAATAATCTTCATTTTTAAGATATTAAGCAGATATAAAATGTTTTTCTTTCCTGTGAGTTTCATCTATGGTGCTCATATAGATTGAAAATGCTGTGTCGGACAACAGATTAAACCAACCAAGGTTGTTATATTTTTGGAATATAATATTTAAGTTTTTTTTTACAATTAGAACACTTATTGAACGTCTATGTATGCAAATAGTGCAAAAATCTATGTAAATCAAATTAATCTTTTGTAAGTTTGTTCAATTCGCAATGATTTATGATCCAAGGAATTCCTATAAATGTCTCTTTAAGCAACAATTTTCTTTATCAACTCTCCCATCCAGAAACCATAACAATTTGATAGGCATGAAAGACCAAAGTTTTCTTATCAGTATACTGAGGAATGGGAAAAGATGTCCACGACCAGTCATTCCACGGAAATCAATCTCTATCATTCTCGCTCATTCATCATCAGCTTCCAACCCTTTTTCCAATCAACCTGTTAATTGTACAGATTTATTTTTGAATCCCAATTCCTTGACAGAATCTGGGAAAGAATCAAAATTCCCTGTTACAGAAAACCAATTACATTGTAATTCATACTTGATACATACTAAGGTTAAATGTGATGGTGTGTGTTGTTATTATGAGCTCTCCCCTGCGAAATGTGACCATGGTTGACCATGGACAACCATGGTTAACCATGGTTATATAGCCATGGTTGACCATGGTTAACAATGGTTTTAACAATTTTCGTTAAATGGGACACCATCGGTTGACCATAGTCATGACCATGGTTAACCATAGTCAGTGTCAGTTGTTGACCATGCTTATTAGAAGAGCTATTTTACATTGTAATTCATACTTGATACATACTAAGGTTAAATGTGATGGTGTGAGTTTCGAAAAAAAATGCAAGCATTTTTGTTTGCCAAAAAATTACTGCGAGCCTTGATTAGCAAACTGCAAGCATGTACATTCGTGAAAAATTTTCTGCATGCATACATAATGCTTACAATAATCCCTGCGAGTAATGATTAGTGTGCTGCTTTCATCTGGCGAGCATTTATTTATGCATGTGGTTTATATTCTGTATGTTTGCAGCAAGCTAAAATGTTGCAAGCAAGTAGTTCTGTTTGGGATGGCTCTTTGCTGAAAGAGAACCATCATAATTTGGACTAAAAATCAGTACAGCTTTTATTTATCTGGTCTTTCTGTAAAATCATTAACTGAGCACTATCATTTATGTAAATAAAATCTTTAGCATCATTAAAATTAAAGGAGAATCTCAAGAAGGCATTCAACTGAAGTGAATTCACTGTTCCGATTTCGTGAAAATATCCTATTTAGTATGTCTGGTATCATGTGATCAGTCTTAATTTAATTCTGACCAGAACAAAACAATTTGAGTTTCATTAATTTAACAGGATGCCTTAAGATAGTAAATTTCCCTAAAGACACCAATACATGGGAAGCGTTGTAATAATTACCATGGCAACCATTTAATATGTGAAGACATAACACCTGATTTCTTATGAGATTTTGCTTTTAAACAAATAAAACAACCTACATATCGTAGACAGGTATGAAGCTTTTATGTGACATAGATTCCAAGGCTGCATGTTACGCGGGTCAACCAATCAATGTTAAATTTGATCAGCGATTGTTTAATAAATATTCTGAGTATATTAATAAATAAATGTTTTTGTTTGACATTGGGAGTCATGACAATTAATTGGCCAAATTTAAACAGTTTATTAATTAGCATATACAATAAAAAATCGTTAAAATCTTGAGGGCTTTGATCTGAAAATTCAATTAATAATTCCATACCATAGTATACTGATGGCAAACAATGACAAATGCTGGATATTGTTGACAAATACTGAAAAATTGATTTAAAACTTCAAGCTTTTTGACTTTTAACACATTGTATCATGGGTAAAATTGTGGCAATCCATTCCAAGGTGAAAAGGACATTGATTAATCATGAAATTCAATCCTTATATCTAACAAAACATCACACATCATAAATATTTATGTTCATTATTTCAACATCTTTTTTTTTAAAAAAAATCCATTATCAAAATCTTATCACTCTGAAGAATCTCAATATATTGTTTTCTATAGAAGTAAAGTCCATCCTTTTAATGTTTTCCATCACGAATCATATCCATTATTATATAATAGAATGGAAAAAGGCATCTGCCTATATTTAGGTAAATATAATTAAAACTTTTATTAATGTCTGAAGATTTTTATCATATTTCCCCTCCAGCAGTGGACCACTTACAATCACCGGTCACTTCAGGTCAGTGACTGTTACTGTTTATTTTGTCAGGCTGGACCTTAATACTCAAAGTGTCAGACTTTAAACATATAGTGTCAGACTAGCATATAGAGTCAGACTTGACTGTTATACTCATAGTGTCAGACTGGCATATAGAGTCAGACTTGACTGTTATACTCATAGTGTCAGACTAGCATATAGAGTCAGACTTGACTGTATACTCATAGTGTCAGACTTTAAGCTTATAGTGTCAGACTTGACTGTATACTCATAGTGTCAGACTAGCATTATAGAGTCAGACTTGACTGTATACTCATAGTGTCAGACTAGCATATAGAGTCAGACTTGACTGTATACTAATAGAGTCAGACTTGACTGTATACTCACAGTGTCAGACTTTAAGCTTATAGTGTCAGACTTGACTGTATACGCATAGTGTCAGACTAGCATTATAGAGTCAGACTTGACTGTTATACTCATAGTGTCAGACTAGCATATAGAGTCAGACTTGACTGTATACTAATAGAGTCAGACTTGACTGTATACTCATAGTGTCAGACTTTAAGCTTATAGTGTCAGACTTGACTGTATACTCATAGTGTCAGACTAGCATATAGAGTCAGACTTGACTGTATACTCATAGTGTCAGACTAGCATATAGAGTCAGACTTGACTGTATACTAATAGAGTCAGACTTGACTGTATACTCACAGTGTCAGACTTTCAGCATTAATAGAGTCAGACTTAACTGTGGTAGCTATGGCAGTAGTACTGGATGTAAAAATAGTAATACCACTATTCCCTCTTTTCGTAATTCTGGGTCAGGTTTTTGTAGAATGGTGTCTTTGATTTGGAAGTTTAATTCCCCTTAGCTACTTACAACATAACTTATATGGAATAAATACGACTGATTTGTTAGTCAAATCTAAGATATATTAATAAAAATTCACTGAGGATTCAAAATAACCTCGTTTTTTAAATTTTTCTGAGTACTTTTTTAACCCTTCAAAATTAGGTTTTGTCTTTTTTGGTCAGGACTTCCGCATATGCTGAAAAAATATTGAAAATGTAGATTTCCCTCCATTTTGCCTTTGTTGTGACACAGTCTGAGAAGGGAGATAACTGCTACAAAAATATCTAAATTAATGCATAGTCCCGACTTACAAAATAGGGAATACTGAACTTGCAGTGTCAGATTGGACCATTCATTGGCAGAAGATACGTTACTGCTGCAAAAGTCAGACAATTAACTGTATACTGTCATCCTGTTACTACTGTTTCTGATGAAAGTATCGGCGACTTTTACTCACGTGCTTTTACTGCTTTTAGTGTCAAACCTTCTAATAGTGTCAGATTTGTGCCCCTGCTAAATGTGACAATGGATGACCATAGTTAACGATGGTTTGATCAAATCTATGGTAAACCATGGTGTCCCATGTATCGCAAATTGTACCATGGTGAACCATGGTCAACCATGGCTTTTCCATTGCTGTCTGATGGTCAATGATGGTCACATTTGGCAGGGGCCAGCTTAACCTATGCAATTGACACTAAGAACTGACTTCATCAGATGTTACCTTGGGTTTTGCAGCAATCAGCCAATTATTACTATCAATAATTTAAACTTTTCAAATGTTTACAATGATGAAGTAAGAAATTCTTGGCAATGGTAAGATATAACATGGTGTAATTTATCTGTAATCTCTGTATCCAAAAATAATAAAATCTACCATAAAAATGACAAAACTAACATTTCAAACCCCTGGAGCTGAACATAAAACTATTGCATAAAATATACACTTGGGGAATGAGATTGCATCAGCTGTTGTTCTCTGTTATAGCACTCAATTGGATTTTCTACAGAGTATCTATTGGGGTCTAGAAAGAGGGTCATTTCAATCTTATATAAACTGCTTTTGAATTTAAAGTTTTCTTTAGATATCATTCATTAATTCACATCTCAATTCAGTTAAACAAGTTTGGTGTTTTCAAAAACAATCAGGCAACCTTGCTCACTCAAATATCGCTTCATACCTCTAGAATCTCATTAGGAATAGAAGATAAAAAAGCTTCTACTGTTCAGTCATGATTTTTGAGAATCCTCTGCAAAACATTATGCAGCTATAAATTAATCATATACAAATTGTAAATAAATTGGAAATTCTGTAAACATTCTTAAAACTCTACAACCAATTAACATAATTATCTTTCAGTAACTGAAAAAGAAAAACATGACAAGCATTGGTAGCCTGATTGACATATCAGTCTATGTTTGTTTATATATTATTCAAATCATAACACAAACAAAAATTTATCTATTTTATCATAATCTAAACATCTATCTTTGATAATGTCATCCAGGGATTAGCAAACCAAAACAGTGTTGTTTCCCTTAGATAAATCCCTCCATTCAAATGTAGCTAATACTAAAACATCTTATAGATCTTATATAAGTGGAATCCAGTAGGAGCTGATGACACTATCAACTGCCACTTGAAGGATGATAAGTTTGTAGTACCTTATTTCAACACCTTATGTCTCAGATAACCCCTAGAATCTCAGAACTTAATTTAGGGGTACAGTTGTAATTACAGACAAAAGGTAACTTCCCTCGGGGTAATAGAAGAACAAAAATTTTGCAGTCTAAACACCCTAAAACCTAAGAATATCTAAGATTTCAAAATCCCTTGGTTGATGAAGATCTTTGGCTCCTAATTGATAGTCGCAATTGCATGGCAAAATCCTAAGCCTTATTACTGCATTATACATGTATATGCTTCATTCTACAATCTACAAGGACTGAGTTAGCCCTGCGAAATGTGACCACGGATGACCATGGTTGACCATGAACAACCATGGATAAAGCAGGAACAAGCATGGTTGACCATGGTTAAAGCATGTTCAACCATGGTTATCCATACTTTGAACCATGGTTATCCATTCTTGGAACCATGGTTATCCATGCTTCTGACCATGGTCAACCATGGTCACATTTCACAGGGATTCACTGGTTCCTAATTACTGTACATTTTGAGCAATGAAATAAGCTGAATTGAATGTTAATATCTCCCGAAGGTACTCTGAATGCCCTAACACATCATTTTTTTGATTTACACTATAATGAGTTAGTCATTTATTTGACTCCCTTTATTCCCATTGTTCTATACAAATTATTGATCCTTTATTTTATCTACATTATCCATATTTAGTAGGACCAGCTGCCATGTCAAATATAATTACTGGTGTGATGACCAGTGATGTCTCCCTGATGGGTTACCAACACCTTCCAAGAACATTTACCATGTTTATTAGTATGACATGAACATAGCTGTTGCTCTGACTCTGTGTGGGTCTATAGGAGAGGGCCTACATCAGAAATTCATAATAAACATACATTTTCCAATTCTTTCCAATAACAAATGTATGAATGGCGAAATAAGAAAGTGAAATAAACTCTTAATCAACACAAGAGAAAAGTGTTATGTCCCAGAGGAGATGCGTGTTTAATATTTGTATACACTGTAAGAATGACCAATCGTATTTGATGTAATAATGTACATCATTATCTGGTCTGAAACACAATCAAAGAAGCTTATACTGCCAATTTACAGCTTGTCTTAATATACTTATTGTCTTAATGTCCAAGTTAAGTGGACTTGAGTATCATTATTAACAGTCTAACCCAGTGTTTAAAATTAATAAAATAACATATTCTTCTGGTTTTTTTTAGTTGCTCACTTTACTACTAGTGGAGTTCAACATTTTGTAGAAGAAAAGTAACAGAAAGTCATCTGTGGGAAGCTGAGTTTTTTGGGGCTCACCAAGGGACACAATTCTAAGGGAGTCAAAGAAAAACCAATACATTTTTCTCAGTCATAATTCAATTAAAGTCCAATGCGGAAGTTATACAATACAATTCTAATTTTATATCAAAAATGCCCGGATGGAGGGAAATCCCCATATGAACCTGACAGGACAGGAATGTTTTCCCTTCTGTTTACAGTACATCATAAAAACACAAAAGAGCTGTTCCAGTATTTATATTGCAATTTATACAAAGACTTATTATATGGTGGTAACTTTAAGAACTTGTTCTGAGGCTCAAAACTGAAATACAGCAAAACAATTAAAACTTCCCATAATCATGAAGGTGAAATAAACTTTAAAATTGTAGCAATAAAATTCGACATAATTTTGTAAATTATCGATATTCAGCTGATGCCATCCCATGAGAACAATTAAAATCTACTTTGTCATCCATGATTATTATATTTGGGATATTTTTATTTCTATATTTGTTTAATCCATCCAGCCAAAGATTCGGCATGCTACCATTGTTTACTTGTCCATCAACAATCTGGACTCTGGTCAACAAAAATATTAACTGATAGAAACGAAAATGAATATCTGGAGTGTTTTCCTATATGATACAGTTCATTTTTAAACAATTATGAATCAAGCTTAAAGCACAGTTTATAGCAGGAAAGAAAAGGAACAGAGAAAAGAAGTGATATAATGAGAGGATATCATGGACATTTAAACCATAATATCTAGGAGAAATTATGGAAATGTCCCCATGTTCTCACCCTGAGTGAGGAATGCAACTCAGGGTGCAAGGAAATTAGGTAAGCGTCTCCCGCTACGTGTATATGCACCCGTCAATTGTATGATATATGTCCAAAGTCTAATTGTATCCAGGAACAAACCAGGTCTGATAGTGTAAATGAACCTAAATTAATGGTGAATTAAACCCTTTTTTTCATAAGCAGAATAATGTTTTAATCATCTAAAATTTTCAATTTCACATCCATAAGTAAAAGCCTCTTACTTTTGAACAGAATGGAGAAAACATTAAATATCAATATGATTGCGTAAAATATCTCTATTTCTATCATGCATGTGAGACTGTGTGTGTTACGCAACAATTTCCTTTCTTTTTTCTTTGAAATCAATCTCCATATGAAGGCAGAACAGCCATAAACTCGCTACCTTATTACCAAAAGGTTTCATTAATATCCAATGTTAAAATGAAGTGGGCATTGAAAAACACTTAGAATTCACACTTGTAAATGTAAAATTTACTAGTGCTTCAATGAATAGAATTTTTCTATGGCTGGGTAATATGCAGTTGACTTTATACAGAATCAATATCATTTTATTGTTTTAATAGTGCGATAGTAAAAGATAATCACAAAAATTACTCCAAAAACATGTTGTTATTGATTTTGTTCCAAGTTGACACTTTCTGCAACAGTGACAGATTGAATATTCTTAAGAATCGTACTGTAAGTAATTTTTTTTTTCTTGCTAACAGGGTAGGCTTGAAATTCTTTGGCACTGGAATAATAAATTAAATTTCCTCGATAGAAAGCCGTCAAATTCCAACAGTGATCACAGAAGTCTCGATCGAACAAGAAATCAATGAACAAAACTTTTGCATTTTGAAACAATTCTGCATCGAAATTAAAACTGATCAGTATGCAACTGGTGATGTCAATCAGAAATAAAACTTTCTGCTACGTTATAAATCGGAATTCGGAAAAAACTCAATACACATAGGCACATGAATTGTTAACTGAATTCAACATTTTTAAATTCTTACATACTGCTTTTTCATGTGATAACTGTATTTAATTTAAACAGTTTGACCAAATCTAAAGGATGCCAAGTTATCAAGAATTGCGCAAATTGATAATATCTGTAAATGACTGCAGAGAAATAGAGTGCATCTTTTATTAAACTTACATTTAGTAAGTGAATTGTAAAAATTGAACTGTCAAATTTCTGAAACCTTGCCTCTGAAAAAAATTTTTTATGACATTTTATTTCATTTGAAAACATTTACATATGTAATTATCTTATTAAGCAATTATATCGGTATGAGTAAAAAGATCCATGTCCAGACTGACTCCAGATATCAGGACATATAAAAAATTTTCAGTCCAGCAGAAATCAAAATTTAAAGAACAAAGATTTCTATTTTTCACAATAAATTTGTCACATTTGTCAGGTGATCTGCCAAGATTATTTTATTGGCTTGAGGGGGAATGTAGTAACATGATGAATTTTCTGATAACACAGATGATGACTTGTTTTGTCCAATCTATTTAAGTTTCATTGTTTCAAATGGTAGAACAGATAAAATGATTTTTTTTTTAATTTTAAACGCCTATCAAAATGAAAAACAAATACTCTAAAAAAAATTCACCATTTTAAACAAATTTCCAGACAAATATAGATCAAGGTTCCAGCACATTATATATATTGGCAGACACAGTAATGGAGGACTGATAAAAGACTCGAAGTTTCAGTGGAAATTTCAATCTAGTGAAGGGTGTACTAAAAACATTAACTGATGACAGACATGAAACTACTGCAATTGAAACAAAAGAAGGAGTCAGAAAAACTAAAGCTGATCCCCTCGCCAAATTGTTTTTACTAAATTTAGTCAGTTTCAGACAACTAAACATGCATCCACTGATCAAACACAAACTTTATTCTGAGTTACCAAAGCATAAAATGTAGGTCATTGTGACCTAGTTTTTCTCAGGAACCTGGTAGCTATCCAAGATGCATCCACTGACAAAATATTTTTCCTCTACCTGTTCTCAGGACTTAGATCTGGACTTAAGTGCAAAGTTGAATCTGAGTCACTCATACATAAAATGTAGGTCAAAGTGAACTATTCTATTCAGGAACCTAATGATAATCCAAGATGCATCCACTGACAAATGATATTCCTCTGCCTTCTGTAGTAGCTCAGATCTGGACCTTAACTATATTTTAACAAAGTCACTCGTGCATGAAATGTAGGTCAAGAAAACCCAATCTTGTACCACTTACTATCAAAGACACATCTGCTCATCCAAAATTCTATGACTGGTAGTTCAAAAGATACATGGACTTTTAACCTTGTGATGGACACAAAAATACAGACCAACAGGCAGACTTAACGGATGGAATTAAAAGGATGGGAAAAACCCTATATCCCCTCCCAAACTCCATTTGGGGATAACTATAAAGATCTGTTGCAACAAAAAGTAGTTCAGCTATTCCAGTATTTATACACCATTCCCCCACACCTTTTTACATGTTTATGCTTTCAGACAAGGATATGTCAGGAATCAATTATATATCCCAGTAGATATCTCTGAGAAAGACAAGCTTAAAAATACAACTTCAATAAACAAATAGTAAACCAAACTAACATTGACAGACATCTTTTACAGGAATGCTCTATAATCACTTTAGTTTAACAATAATTGTTTATCAGAAACAATACTTATAGTTTTTTGGTCACTTGGGGAAGATTTCCGCTAGCAATCTATGCCCAACAAAACATATTAATATATATATATATGTCTGATGTCCACCACTATTTTATCACTTACGACAGTCCCCACACATTTTGTAAGACTTACTGTATTAGAAAATCTCCTTTGAACAGTTCATAAATAAATGATACATGTATTTAAAAAAAAAACATTTTTGGGAAAAAATTTGATTACCATTCATATGAATATATTTTGTCTCTAAAAAAATTAATCAAATACTGCATTCAAAAGTGCATATAGTCTTAAATCCTCATTGTAATCATTCTTTATCTTCTAGTTAAATAACCTTATGCACTTTACAGGCAGCATAAAAAAAACGCAATTTCTTGGTCTAATGCAAATTTGTAGAAATGCTTCCAGAAGAAAACACAATCAGCTAATTGTGAGAGATAACTGTTGGCTCCTAGAATTAATTTTTCTACAGACATACACAAACCCAAAGGACCGAGTGACTACGGTATTGTGTTAAGGTTTTCTCCTCCGAGGAATAATGTCACCGCATTTGCAAATCGTAATTCCGATTAATTATGATTTAGTCTTTATAAACCATGAATCTAGATAAATATTTAACACCGTGGTAAAGTTAATTTCTCCCCAAACATTGATTACATCATCTAACGTTATAGTATGAATTAAAGTATGAAATTCAACTAAATCACTAATTTTAGCAATTTACAATATTGTTGGCTCAATTTACTGTTTTCCATTGTGTTTTGGTGTTGATACATGAAATACATTCTACCAATCAAAAACTACAAACAAATAAGATACGATGTCCATCCACGCAGAAACATTGTCTATCAAAACAACCGTTATATAAGGGAATCAAAATTGAATCAGAAATTTTTTTTGTGTTAGCTTCAAGTTAATGTACAATTTTTATAAGACTAAATGTAAATTTCACAGGAAATTAACAACTCTATAGTCTTCCAATGACATTGATCCTTGCAAAATGGGAGAAACAGATTGCATTCAGCAAAGCAATTCCCCTTTAATAGCAATACTAAAAATCAAAGACCTTTATTTTAAACTATCAACAGTAAACAATCCTCTCTAGGTTTAATTATTACAAAAAAACAAAAACAAAAAAAAACAAACAATCTTTCCATTCATTCAATGATCATCTCTTGAATTTTACAAAAATATCGATCATGTGTAAAGTGCAGCATCAAATATTATTCTTCAGTTGGGTAATAACAATTTTGTGCTTGTGAGAAAATTTAGTATTGAAAGGCTGGTTTTATACGGCAATTGCGTCCTTTATAACAAAAAGGTTTAAGTGAACTGCAATTAATGTTTGGTGAATTACAAATAACTAGTTGATAAATTGATTTTATACAAATATTCATCATCTAATTTTTTTGCCTCTCCAGCGCAGGCCACTCACTTAACATCCATTTAGCATGGGATCAGGCTAATCCTTGAATAGAGTTAATTCAAGGTAAACTGTGGTCAGACCAGTTAGGGCATCTCAAAATGGTAACAAAATGCAGAAATATACATGTATTTTTCTTCACACCTCCAACTCTTTAAAAATTATGCAGCAATATTGTCTTGTTTGTGTTCTATCATACACAGCTTGCTCAAAATGCGAGTCAGCTTAAGCCTAATATATTTGACCTAATGGTCCATGAATAGGCTATATTCAGCTGTCACATTTAAACAAATAGATCATATTATTTGAAGTAATCATTTTAGTCAACTAGAAGAATTAATTAAAGCCTTCAAACCATATGAGAGCAAAATTCGATATGGTTTATCTTTTGAAAGGTTTTAATTTATCTAAAGTTTATAATTAAACACAACTATCAAAGAAATAAAGCAGTTTCAAGTACTTGTTAAATACAGACACAGTGTCTTGTCTATTTTAGTCCTCTTTTTGAGGTTATCCTTCATTGTAAAAACCACAAAATTTGGAGATATTTTAGTATCAGTTTGTTTTCATTTAATTACCTATCAACAGAAATCCCACAAAATATAACTATTGCACTAAACAATAATTTCCCATTCAAAACATAAAATAGTTGTTAATACTATGTGGTAATTCATCATAGGTTGACAATACTCAGTCTAATTAAGGAGAAGTTTATTCAAATCATATTTAATTTCAAATTTTTTGGTAGATTCCTTTAGAATTACCAGATAGTGCTTGTCTTGTCTGTAATGTTACAATTATCGATAGTCGTAACATGACGAATGAAATAAAATTATTATTTTTGCTCAAGTAATTAGATTTTTATTACAATTTAATGTTATATGCATATTTCTGCATTGTTTATTATGTAGCTAGTTTTTATTATCCTATAAAGAACTGATATCCAATGGATGAAATGACACACTCGGGAGCTAAAAGACCATTTTTATTCATTCATTTAATTGACAGTGCATCTCAGAATGGATGCTGTTGGTACTTATTCAGACTAGAGTAACATCAAAAGTAAACAGTTATTCCCATTAAATATTTACAATGATCTGCTCTGTCCATAATATGAAGATACAACAAAGTATAGCAACATGAAAATCTGAGGAATAATGAACGAAAAAGGAGATAAAAATAAAACATACTCCCAATGTCCAAGTGTAGAGTCTGCATCAGACCCATGGATCAGACTTACAAATTCTCTTCTTGGAACATAAAAATGACCATTATAATACCTCTCCTGCGAAATGGGACAATGGATGACCGAGGTTGACCATGAACAACCATGGATCAAGCAGGAACAAGCATGGTTGACCATGGTTAAAGCTGGTTATATGCTTCTGACCATGGTATACCATGGTTAACCATGCTATAATATCGCCCATGGTCTCAACATCAACAACCATGGTTTCCAAAACAATGACCATGGTTGAATCTGACTTATTCATGGTCAAGTCTGCAATGACAGTGGTTAACTATGGTATGACCTTAGGTGCTTTTATATACATGCAAGCCAGCATTATATCTTTGACCATGCTTACATTCACAATTTCACATGCATAATAGATTAACATGATTATCAATAAAATACATTGCTTTTCATTATTTTATTTTATGACTTTTAACTATGCTCTGTAGTGATTTCATTATTTTTATCCATATTCAATCATTCATGTTAAATAATGTTAGCCCTTTCGAATTTTGCAAAAGGCTCATCATACTAGTAATTCATGTCATTTCATGTCTTATGATTATTATATAATTAATTTTATTTAAACAATTCCAGTTTTTCAAAATCATGTTTTCTTTCCAATCAAATTTTTGGCCATTCTAATAATCAACCTTGCGAGATCTATCCACTTTTTTTGGAAACACAAGTTTCAAATTATCTCCCTTTGTTTCAAGAGATTGCAAAATTTAAGATCATTTATGAAATCTGATAATATGATAATTGATATTATATTTAACCAAAGGGGCATAAACATTGAAAGTAAAGAAACAACAAAATTGTGAGAATTTTGAAAAATTTAAAAATCAAATTGTACACCATATCAAAAGTTTTATTTTAAAATATATTGGTGGCTTAAGAAGTCAAGATAGATGTGCCAAAGGTGAAGAGGAGCTCTAAGGCTAGCGAATATAAACAGAGCCAAACTTAGTAGACATAATAACATCAACAAACAAATTAACAACTTCAAAACCATTGTATATAGCCCTTTCAATAACAATAGTCAATCATAATGCCACTGACAATGGTTGACCATGGTTAACCATGGTTTGATCAAATCCATGGTCAACCATGGTGTCCCATTTAATGAAAATTGTTAAAACAATGGTTAACCATGGTCAACCATGGCTATATAACCATGGTTAACCATTGCTGTCTATGGTCAACCATGCATGGTCACATTTGGCAGGGGCTTAGTGCATGGCAATGATAGCGAAAACATGTAAATCTAACAAGACAAAACTTAACATGACTATGGACATTATATTCATCTAAGTGAATCAAGTTATGAATTTGCCATACCATTGATTCTCATGCACTTACAATTGGCATCATTTGATAAGAATTTATTGAAATTATTGTTCGCATTCAACTTTGTAGGAAAAGTGCACCAGTGACCTTTTCTTTTTTTATTATTGTTTGCTCATCAGGAAGACATAACCCAAGAGAAAATAAAACATTCTATTCACTGAACATCATGCAATTTTACAGTAACTCGGCAATAAAAATATCTGCACACCAATCTTTTTAAACATGCCATTTTCACTTTATTCTTTTTAATGAACCCGACTGACATTAAAAAAATTCTCTTAAGTCTAATGCTGCATCAGAACTAACACAGGGTCTGTGTGGATATTAACAAGTCTTTAAAAGCTTTCACAAGATTAAGTCGTCTTATGACAAAGGGCCATTCATTAACCTAAAGACTTAAATTAATCAATGTTGAGGAGATGCTCCTTTAATAAAGAGTTTGGTGTCATTAATTAACGAGATACATTAAGGTATAGTGTCTTATATCATAAATCATGCATGCAGCATGGATAGAATTTGCTAATCTTTTCTGCCCATTAGCCATATGGCACATGCAGGTCTTCAATACACATTCCCTTGGAGTCTTAAGAGCCACTACTAGACCTAAACAAAAGCACATGACTTGGTTTAGCTATTGTAAACAAGAGATAAATAGATCGGATGTGAACAGCGCTGACAACAATAGTTGAAGACTTGATTCTACACAAAACATACTCATTTGTTAGGATGATTTAACATGTAAACAGTGGTTAGAGCACTCTCTACAGCTAATTGATAGTTTGTATCTATACAAGAAACATCTATTTTTATAAAACAACATTAATTTTACCAGACACCACTGTAATACAGTTAAAGGTTGTTAATCCATCTTAGCTCTGCCAAAGGAGAAAAGCTCATCAAATAATTTAACATGCTGATAGCTATCGGAGATATTTTTCTTGTATAATACGGACAAGTCTACATAAGGAATAGTATTAGTGATGTCAATTCCCCCCTTCCAACTACCGGTGCTAATCATTGAATATGGTTGACTATGGTTAACAATGTTTGACCGCTGTTACCATGGTCAACAATGTTTGATCATGGTCATCCAAAATGGGTGATGTTGATCAACAATCATGATCAAAGAAGGCTTCATGATGGTCAATGACTGCCATTTTCAATAACTTGGTGGTCCAGTGGGACCATCACTGTACATATTATCCATCTGGCCGACCATTTCTTTAACCATTTATAAACAGTTCTACAAGGATTTGAAATTGAAATTTAAGTGAACTTGAAAAACATACTTGATGGTATTAGAAATATTTTGCACTTGACAGAATTCTAGTGAAATTATTTTGGATAAAAACAAGAG
>MJUU01058500.1:98603-110051 GCA_002080025.1 Modiolus philippinarum | reverse complement strand
GTGGCCACTAGACCGTGAAATTGAGGTCAAGGTCACATATCGTTATGTCCGTCAGGTAGCACTTGATTAGTACTACCACTGGACCAAATATGATGTTCCTACATCAAAGGATTTTCAAAATATCCTGCATTTAGTAAAAGTTAATGCCGTCGCCGTCGTCATACTTTGCACGCATATGTCTCGCTTTCGCGACTTTCGTTGCGGGCAAGACAAAAAATTACACACTATTAAGGGGGTAGACCTGGGTAGGCCTAAAATTTTCCACTCGTTTAATTTTCTTAATATTTTCAGTATTAAAACTACCCATGTTCATGTTGTCTTTCAGCAATTTTCAACAATTTTAACTGTCCAGTTTTATGTCTAGTGGTCATCAAAGATACCCTGTTTCTTCATATTATTTGGTCCGTTCAGGACTTGATTGTGGTGTATAAAATTGGCCCTAATTAAATATGTATTCGATTTAAAATTATTTCAAATGCAAAATTCTGTAGTTTAGACATGTGTGAAAGTAAGAATGAATAATGATAGTAAATTTAAATAGTTTGAACTGAAATACATGGGTGTTCTGAACAATATAGGCCGAAATTTTTACTCTATTTCGATCACTATTTAACACTTCTTGTAAAAAATTCTGTCGTTTAATATTCACCAAAAACTGAGAATAGAAAGATAACTAGTATATGTAAGATATATCAAAACTTTAGAAAATTCTACCGTCCCATTTTTTCTTAATTTAGAATAAAGTTGGTAAAAATCAATAAAATTGCTGAATCTGTGCTATAAATTACCTCCCTTGGAAGAAATCTGACTTTTACATATTTCATTATCTTTGGACAGCATTGCAAAAATGTAGAGTAAAATACACTCAATATAAATAACTGGATGTTGGGTATTGGTTTTCATGACAAAAATTATTTATTTGCTGTGTGGAAAATTTTTTACAATTTTAAAATTTTGATAATACCTATTGTAATGATTCTATTTGTTTGTGTAAGTAATAAAAAAGTGAAAAACGGAGTTATCTCCTCCTACCCCAGGTCTACCCCCTAAAGTCGATTTTTTCCTGAAACATTTACTAAAATTCACACCCCCCCCCCTCTAAAACAGTCTGGGCCTGAACTGTTATAATTAACATTGATATCTATAGAGTTAACTACTACACATTACAAAGTGAAATTAAAATCAGAAATTAAGTAAGATATATTGTATTTTTGTGTGTTTATTACAAATATTAAGTTAAATTGGGTGGTCTTAACGGTTTTTCAAAAACATATCGTGACAACTTTCAAAAGCCATGAAAAATTGACAGCACTAATGACATAATTTACCTCACTGAATTAAACACCAGATCAACAGGTATAGAAATCGGCAAAGTTTGTCATGCAAACGCTGGTCTGTCAGGATGAAAATCAACTCCAATCGCTCATTTCTTTTGTATGAAATCAAAATCGATTCATTTCAGTCAAGACTTTTAAAAACCCTTCATACCTTGACTTCTACTCTACGCTGTCTGATGTATAGCGAAGATGAGAAGTGCTTTGTGGACCGTTACTATATATTTGTCGGGGTACAATGATTTCTTTTGTCCCTTTCTTATATATCGCTTGATGCATCACGTAACTCCATTACTGTCGAGCCAATTCAAATTTCAAATGAAATAGATCACCTATCTCTGCACACTTGGTACACCTTTTAATAAATATCAAATGTTGATTTAGGGAAATAGCTTTCTTTTACATCAATAAAAATCTATTATCTAGTTATTTCCTTTGATTTGAGACCAAAGCTTTTATTCCTTTTTAAAACTTTGTTACAAAAGGTGCAAAATTTACTAAATTGTAAGTAAAGTATTTAAACACAAAAAAATTTTATCACAAATCTATCCTTGAATTTTACAAATACATGCACAACATTAAGACACTTGAAGAAATATAAAGATGAGCTGTTGTTATTTTTGGAACACTTCATTTGATGATTAGCAGGCAATATTACAAAAATTTAATGTATTTATATATGAATGCCAAGAGTGACAGCTCCTCCATACATTATTATAGGTCTATAGAGCAGCAATACATTGCTATTTAAAAGTTTTCACGAATTATTTGTTTTCCAGATTAGTCGTTAATTATTCATGGGAGGTAACAAGTAGATAAGTAGTCCTGTCCTGTAAGACAGTTTACAATTATGAAGATTCATTTGTCGTGATAGTTTGCCTCTAGGTTCAGCCATACAAACATCTTGTCACGGTAATTATACATGCAACTTATATGATAGCAATGTGATAAAAGTATTTGTCAACAATTAAAGAACGTTAGGTATGTTGTTGGGGGGATAATGGAGACTGTGTCGACCCATTGTTTACTTAACTAATCTTGTCTATATAAAAACATTACTGAGGAGAAACTCTCCATAATGTACAAAGAAATACCTTTCTAATACAGCTGTCTCCATGTTGTATAAAAATATCTAGAATGTTATTATCGAAAAAACAATAAAACAATTTTCATTTATACCTCTAAAAATGGGGGTTCTGAAGTCTTCCAGTAAAAAGGGAATATCGATTTTTCCCAATTTTTGCCTAAATTCTGCACAATATTAGAATTATTTTTTGTCAGAAATAGGGAGTTTGAACCCACTTGTTTTAACCCTGGATTGTCCAATGTAATTAATTATTGCATTTACTACAGGTTCTTTGACAATGACAAATTTTGCTAAAATACTTTTCCTAAAAGACTACAGAGTATTGATACTGAACAAGGCAAATACCAATGCACATATATCTTTCATTGTATATTGGTACACCTAAAAAGTAAATACAGGGCATGATCGACAACTAGGGACAATAGGTCCTGAGGTTAAATATGTACAATATTCCTAAACATACTATACAAAGGTTATATAGTTAGCTTTGTATACACAGTTAAACAAGCTGTTACTTCACTATCAATACAATTTGACCTCTTAAATTACAGTAAAAAACACCATAGAATACCACCATTTGTTAACTTGGCCATCCAAAACCAATGTTTATGTTTAAATAGGTCTATATCTGGCTAAAAAATCACATTTACGGGAATCTGATAGTTTGATGGGTTTGTGAATACAATGGCTAATTAAGATGTACATGGAAAACTCAGAACCGATCATTTTCATAAATTTCATTTTATCGTATGCCCCTTTGGAGACAAAAATTGACACAAAACAAAAGTGATCTTTCTCCTTTACAGAAAGCTGATGGCTTTTTTTGAATCAGATAAGTTTATAATTGCGCTAACTATCACAAACTACAATAACATTGTCAGAGGGAATGTCTTTGAACTGCACATTTATTTTCTATCTATTGAAAAACAACCACTAATTTTGTGATGATAAATGTCTTCAAAACTGATGCTCTAAAACAAAAACAAAACAAAAAAATTCTGCTATAATTAGCTTTTAATTTACCTCAAATTCCCCAAGTAACAATTTAGGTTGCTGAACTAGCAACAAGTTTGGGGTAGCATTGGGTTAGGATACAGCTGATCTGGAGAAACTAATGACAAGATCTCAACAAATTGACCATTATCAAGTCCTTTAAGCTTGATCAGATAAATACACATGGGCTGTAGGGCTCAACATTAGTAAAATGAATTTGTTAATATGACAGAATTTTAATGTTTTGTACATCAAGCCCTTGTTTGTGTTTATTTTTTTTTGGGGGGGGAGGGGGAAGCAGAATACAGACCATCAATATTTGCCCAATGTACAACACTGATGGCATGCATTTATCTTACAAATCATAGAGCAATGTAATCAACATAGCTCTATGAAAATCTTGTCAATTTCAGAACTGAGACATCGACTCCAAACAATGTTTTATAAGTTAACTTTAAATCATGTGTCTTGTGATCAACATATTTAGGTAAAGATTGTTTAAAATTGATCTTAAATATGTTAAAAGATTGTTTACTATATTGAGGGATATAAGGATTCATCTTGAGGTCCCTTTGTTTTTGTTGTTGACTGATTTTCTTTTGTACTAATTATTCAAGAGGATTAAATGACGATAAAGGTTACTCTAAACATGTAAACAAATATAGCAATTGTTGTCATTTTACAGATTGTAAACAAAAAGGTGAGAGACTGAACTTTATCACATTTATATGTTATTAGAAATGTTTCATGTCTCAACAGGGGAAATAATAAGTGCAATAAAAAAGGGACATAACTCATCAGTCTCAATACTGAAACTTCTATTGGTTAGCAAACAAATTTAATTAAGTCTATCTATTGTAAGTGCCATTATCCAGTCTCAGAATTCACTATCAGTCGTTGACTAGCTCCGACTACATGTGAGCACATCTTAACCTAACCTGAATCTAAACGAACAAATCTTGGTATTCAAGAATTTACATGAAATCTATGATCCCTTAATCTGCTCAAATCTGGTCTTTAAAGCTTAAAGATGTTCATAAATAAAGATCTTTGTAACAATTAGTATTGCTATTCATCAAACCACATCATTAAAATAAAAAATACACCAAATAATTTGTTAAATAAGACTTATTCCTTCAGAGATCTTTCCTGACTTAAGTTAAAGATTTCATGGCGAGAAAATGACTTTCTCCTCATTATTTCAAAGTAAACTAAGCTGTCACCACAGCAGATTAACTAATAATCCACTTGATTATAAACTTTAAAGGGAAATAACTCAGCAAGAGGGCAAAAAGTAAGTGACATTGCTGTGAAATTGTGAAATGATGATTTAACCCCTCAAATGAAAAAAACTAATGATATGAAAATACTCCATTTTGACTCCATGCACAAAAAATCTGTGAAATTTGTGGTCTGTAATTATGGAAAAATGTGTACTGTGTCTGTCTCACAGTTCATTACTTTATAATATATATACCTACCATGCACTGCATGAAGTGTTGATTTTTTGGAGTTCTAAAAATTACTCATTAACTGCCTCATTGCAATTGTCTGAGAATTCTCTGCATTTCCAACTAAATCAAATTAACTTGACAAGCAGTCATGTAAACAAAAACAAACCTATGTTTTCCTAATGTAATACATGTTTCTGTTGAACTTTCCTAATGATTAATTTTCCTTTTCCAGTCAAAAGTATTTATTTCAATAAAAAAATCTTTTACAGAGACAACTTCCCAAATTTTCCTCTAAAACTATTATAATGATTTTTTACAGGATAATTTTGTGGCATTCATCAAATCTCCACTTTACAATTGAAAATGATCCTGGGTTGCCTTTGTTGTAATGTAAGATCTTCACTTTACAATTAAAATCCATTCTTAAGTTGTCAGACAGATAGTACAAGACTGTAATTACTTTTAGGGCAGATAAAATTCTGTCTTTGTCAAAATCTTATGTTTGGAAATTTAATGACATTTTCATTGAAAATGGAAACTTTAAACTGTAACATGGACCCCTGTTTGTTTAGATAGAAAACCTTTTCAAATAAAGTAAAATGAATTTCATGAAATCAAATATTTAACAAACTGATTAACCTCCAAAATGTTAAATTATGCATTATTCAGAAATTATATTTCTTTTCTGATTTAACATTAAATGACATTCAATCTTGCTTTCTCGTTTCACAAATGTATAAATGGTAACGGTAAGTTACATTTGTGTACCATTCCATTTTTTGAAATAATAAAATACAAAAACATTTAAGTATAAATTCATGGTAGAATAGAAGTATACTCAATTTTTGGATAAATTGTGAGAAAGTCAATTTTTCTGACACAATAGCCTAATGATGTCGTTGGTATTGACAAAAAGACGGACAGATTATCTAAAAGAATGTCTTCCTAATACAAACAAACCAACATAGAAAGTGTTTCTAAGCGTGGCCTCGGGAATTTTCAACAACCTGCATTAACAGTCGGTTAATCTCTACCCAAAATAAAAATAACCACAAAACATTGTGTTTTCAGATGGAAAGGGGATTAAAGTCAAGAAATGGGCACTTTAAAGGTCCTTAACAAAATGAATTGTCTCATCTGGATTTAACATAAATTATAACCTTAAAAATGTTCAGTATGTCCGAATCTTCAAATCTGATATGTTGATTAAAACTTTTATTACATATGTACATGTACATATATATATGTACATCATTATTCATCCATTACATGTACACCAATTATCAAGTATAAAAGGTAGTCTCAAGCTAAATAATTTTCACTCAAGGCTTGCTTGGATCTTTCTGTGGAAGCTGTAGGCCATTTCTACATATGTAGTATGAAAAAGAAAGGAAATGGGGTAAATGTCAAGGAGACAACATACCATATCCAGGTTAAAAAGACCCAAACCAAAGCATCTAGGGGTCTCCATACGGTATTCAACACAGTGAGAAACCTCACACCATATAGCAAGCCCTACATGGCCCCAAAAAAGTGAATAAATCAATGGGTGTAGTTACTGTAGTAGTATGGGTGCTTTTTGCTGTTTCAATTAATTTTTTGTTTGTTTGTTTGTTTATTTTTTCGTTTTGTTTTGTTTTGATTTTGTTTTTTGTTATTTTTTTTGGGAGGGGGGGGGCTCTCTCTGGCTGCACGTTTTATGGGCTGTTTATATTCAGCTTGAGTTTATTGGGTCTATTGCTAAGCATTGAGAGTTTGTGACAATTTTTTCATGCTGATCCGTTTTTCTCTTTTCTAGCATACAAAATTTATCTCTCTTTATTTTATACTTTTAATTCAATTAATTGCAAATAACATTTTTGCTGTTGCAAATCAAGTAAAATAAATTATATATATTTTTATTTCATTAAAATTAACTGTAACTTTGAATGAATTACGACTTAATTTGTATTTCTTACCAAAGATTTTACATATGCCCCACGGCAACACATCACAATCAATCTTAAAACAATGACAAGATCTTTGGTTATCACATAAAACATCGTCTTTGATCGCAGAATATTGTTTCAATATAAAATATGTCACTGTCACTATATAAACTCGGTTTTATACAGGAAATAGGGAAAACCAAAGACTGTGAGTCTGATACCATTTCCATTATAGAAATACTCTCACAGTGTATATATTTTTCACCTCTGTATTTCACATTAATCACAGTGATCGTTATAATGCCTGGTAGAATTTCTTTTTTTTTTCCCCGGTTGTATGTTTCCCTCATCGTAACATTTATAATCAATACACCAGATTAATAAGGAAAACTTTGGTTGTTAATTTAATTGTTTTCTTATTAATCAGAATACTGAAGGAATCTAGTGAAGAAAATGTGAATACCACTTTTGTAAATTAATCTGGGAGACTGTTAAAACTATTTTACACCTGTTTGTTTCTATTAATTTTTTATTTTCAATATATTTAATTCATTTCTTATTAAAAAAAAATAAATCAAAAATTAAATAAAAGAAAAGAAAATAAAGGGATAAAAAATTATTAAAAAAAATACAACTCACTGTCTAATTAAGTTAAAATTCAATTAAAAACTGAAAAAAATGTAAAGTATACATTGTACCAACAGTTTTAACATCTTGAATTCTGAAATTTCTGTTAAAATAACAAACTGTCACTAATGTCAACTGACAAGAGTGTGAAAATTTTAGTGTTACAGAATTTCACACCTCAAGCCAAAGCAATTAGTCTTACTTATATACAGATAATTACTTATATTATCATCCCAACGTAACAGGATCATATTTCAAATCCTTTAATTGTAATTTCTTTGCCTTCAGACAGAGAACCCCAGGTATAACCCTAACTGTAAAAATTAAAAAAATAATTGAAAAAAAAATCCTCTTTCATCTGAAACCGTAGAGGTTTTTACCTGCTAATGAGCTCTTCTGTCATCTTAACTCTTTGATCTTTAAATGATCAAGAGATTTGCAATTTAAGCCACTTTTTTAAATATTTTTAAAGTTAGATTTTTTAGCCTCTGTACCACACACAATATTAAAATTCACCACATTACACGGGAATTCAAGTGATGAATATCCAGACAAAATGTAATAAAATTCTTAAACGATCTTAAAAGCTGTTTAAATGTTTACAGGTGTTGAACATAAAAGAGACATTTCAGGTAAAAATAACACAAAAATATACAAAATGTACTTACAGTGAATTAGAATGATTCCAATATATCGGGGGCAATTTTCTACCCGAACTCACAGAAACTGCTGGCATACAAAATCTGGTGAAAGGTATGAGCAAAATAAAATACTGCAGGTATACTAACATCCCCCAAAATAGATTATGGAGAAAACTCCAAGTCTTCATCGTGTCACAGAACTGTCACTTAAAACACACATTTGTAATTATTTCATCATACTGTTGTACATTCCATCGTGCATATTTCTAAATATAAAAATCCATAACAGTAAAACGGCAAAAATTTATACACGTTCCATGCTTGTTCAATGATCAATTGTGTTTTGAGTGAAATCAACAACTGAATAGACCCGCGAGATCACATGATCACAACTCTCAGCGGGGTGCCTTGTGGGGATTTAATAGAATATCTTTTTATAATGAAATACCTTTTGAATGACATTTGTTGAAATGGTTTATTAAAAGGTGTTTATTAATTCACAATCTTTAAAGAAAAATGAGCAGTGTGTTATTTCATATTTTTGTGTCAAAGAAAATGATAACTAAATGATGAATGAGTTAACTCATGCAATACACATCAAAATAAAAATCAATAATGTTGAAAAATCTTTTTATTTATTTTTTTTTACATGTACTGATAACCTTCCTATATGATGCAAGTGCTTGTCTTAAAAAAAATAACAAAACTTGTTTTTAAAGAATTTTTTTATCCAATTTAATATAAGTTTTGTACATCTGGAGTAAAAGGCATTCTTTCAATGGAAACAAATATTTTTTGTTATTATCTTCAAACTTTCCGCTGAACAATTTCAACAAAAAACTTCTTTACATCAAAAGGAACAAAATAATGAAAAAAGTAAGTTACAAAAAAAAAACAAAAAAAAAAAAAAAACTGTGCATTTATGATCAGTGCCTGTTTTTACATTGAGAGAAAATGCAAGTTTTTAACAGTATACTTTGTATCACTCCTAAAACTTGTAAATCATTATTATAAACAGCAAGTTATGAATAATTCAACAATGAAAACCATTAGTGTTGAGAAGAATGCTAATTAGGTTCTATAATAGTTTAATTATTAAAACTAATGTTGTGGAACTTGCATTACCATTGCAGAAGTCATTACATCATATCCAAGATATGCACAGTAAACCCTAGTTATATTACTCCCTAATTCTTCTGATGAGAGGGGAAGGGGGTCTCATCCCGGAATCACAACTTTATTTTTACTAAATCCAGAAACCCCCAACTACAAAGGGACTAAAAAATGATGAAATCCTGATTCACAATGCATTTATTTTAGAAATCCTGGGTTTAAATTATAGAAATCTCTAATTCCCTAGCTTAAAAAGTTTCAATCCCGGCATCCAAGAAAGGCCTGACCCTCAGGTAAACCACCAAATTTTCGTATGACTGTTGTTGTAATATCCTACTCCGCCAAACATAGATTTACTGTGGGTTTCATACATCTTCTGCAAAAGAAGTGAAGTACAAAGTGCCTACCATCATCTGATTTTTTTTTAATTGACACTATCACAAACTTTAAATCAGTGCCATCTTTAGGACATGATAGGTACAAAATGTTGCCCATCTGAAGGGAGGCATTAGACCAGCTATTACTTTCATTTTTAATACTTCAAAATATAACACTAAATGGAGGACACCAAAAAAGTATGTACTTAAGTAACTGAGTGATGACCTAATCAGGTAAGACAAATGGCACAGCTTTACCATGGCGTAAATTATGATAAAGCAGCTGGCAGCACTACATCAGAGCTCAGCTGTCATGATTAGTGATAAGCTGGTAGCATAACCTGATTATGGTCAGGTAAGCTGGCTAGATAGCTTGGTCATAAGGTAGGTAAGCTGGCAGCAACAAGATCATGGGCAGGTAAGCTGGCACAAACATTATCATGGGCAGGTAAGTTGGCAGCACAGCTTGATCATGGTCAGGTAAGCTGGCACAAACATGATCATGGGCAGGTAATCTGGCACAAACATGATCATGGGCAGGTAAGCTGGTAGCACAGCTTGATCATGGTCAGGTAAGCTGGCAATACAGTTGGATCATGGACAGGTAAGATGGCAACACAGTTTGATCATGGTCAGGTAAGCTGGCAGCACAGTTTGATCATGAGCGGTAAGCTAGCAACACAGCTTGATCATTGTCAGGTAAGCTAACAACATAATTTGATCATGGGCAGGTAAGATGGGAGCACAGCATGATCGTGGGCATGGTAGGGTGGCAACACAGTTTGGTCATGGACAGGTAAGCTGGCAGGACAGCTTGATCAAGGTCAAATAAGCTGGCAGCTCAACATGATCATGGACAGGTAAGCTGGCAGCACAGTTTGATCATGAGTGGTAAGCTAGCAACACAGCTTGATCATTGTCAGGTAAGCTAACAACATAATTTGATCATGGGGCAGGTAAGATGTCAGCACAGCATGATCGTGGGCATGGTAGGATGGCAACACAATTTGGTAATGGACAGGTAAGCTGGCAGGACAGCTTGATCAAAGTCAAATAAGCTGGCAGCTCAACATGATCATGGACAGGTAAGCTGGCAGCACAGTTTGATCATCTTCAGGTAAGCTGGCAACACAGCTTGATCAAAGGATACAGGTTAATCATGGTCAGGTAAGATGGCAGCACAGCATGATCATGGGCATGGTAAGGTTGCAACACAGTTTGGTCATGGACAGGTAAGCTGGCAGCTCAGCATGATCATGGACAGGTAAGCTGGCAGCTCAACATGATACTGGACAGGTAAGCTGGCAGCACAGTTTGATCATCTTCAGGTAAGCTGGCAACACAGCTTGGTTATGGACAGGTAAACTGGCAACACAGCTTGAACAAGGGATACAGGTTAATCATGGTCAGGTAAGATGGCAGCACAGCATGATCATGGACAGGTAAGCTGGCAGCTCAGCATGATCATGGACAGGTAAGTTGGCATCACAGTTTTGACCATGGTCAGGTATGCTGGCAGCACAGCTTGATCATGGTCAGGTAAGTTGGGTACCACAGCTAGATCATGGTCAGGTACGCTGGCAACAAAATTTGATCATGGTCAGGTAAGTTGGGTACCACAGCTAGATCATGGTCAGGTAAACTGCTAACATAATTTGATCATGGTCAGGTAAGCTGGCAACACAATTCAAAAATGAGAGGTAAGCCAGCAACACAGCTAGATCATGGCCAGGTAAGCTGGGTACCACAGCTAGATCATGGTCTGGTAAGCTGGCAGCACAGTTTGATCATGGTCAGGTAAGCTGGCAACAGAGTTTGATCATGGTCAGGTAAGCTGGCAACACAGTTTGATCATGGTCAGGTAAGCTGGCAACACAGTTTGATCATGGTTCAG
>MJUU01058500.1:69888-98154 GCA_002080025.1 Modiolus philippinarum | reverse complement strand
ATGTTTCTTTTGATAAAAATGATTAATTTGTTGAAAAAGAATTTAGTCGGACATTTGATAAGATTCAATTACAACACATATGCTAGTAAATAGAAAACAAATTGAAGAAGTTGTTAAAGATCTATCAATATCAAATCATCTTCCGATCAAAATATTTCACTTACTTTACCATATGTAATTAATTTTTTCTCTTATCACCAGAAATTCTGCTAAAATCAATTATGATTGAGAATGCTGATAAAGTGGAGAATCTACTTTTGATTAAATATATATTTCTATTGAGTCATGTGTGTGTGAATACTGACACAGTGGTTTGTTTGTTACTTAAGCTCGAAATTCAAGCCATTTCCTTCCCCAATTTTCTCTGCTCGCAGTAGTGTAATTAAGCAATCATACTGAGTATAATATAAGGACTTGATTATATTCATGTTATTGTTATCTCTAATTTCTGCTTTATGGATTGGATCAACAAATATGGACTTCAATGATAGTGTAAGGCAGAGATCGGGTGCGTCTTTTTACCGCCAAACACCACCGGACACCGCCGAACAACACCTAACACCCCATAAACATTATAAAACACGATTTCTTAAATCAACGAACACTAAATGTTGAAGAAATAATAAAATATATCAGAATTTCAAAGAATTTTTAACACAGTCCAACAAGTTACTCTGCAAAATACGACTGTTGTCAACTGTCCTGAACATTCAACAGACACACCACCGAACAAATATAGAACATATATAACGTTACACCGGACAAAAAAAATTGCAAAAATATGAAATACGTTTGTAATTCTATCAATAAGGGGACGACCATTTGATCCTGCGTGGGGAGTTGGGGGGATGGGGGCTGGCAAATTTGAAAAGGTTTAGTTTTCAACTCCATTCTGGTCATAATATTCATGAATACTTACATAAATATATAAATATTTATATAAATACCATCTTCATTACTTTTTTATTGTCCTTTATTTAAAGTACTTAAAATTTGTCATAGTATGTTAAATTTTTCCCCAGCGGGTGTTCGGTGGTTTAATAAATGTGTTTTGTGATATATTCGAGGTGCTCGGTGATGTTTTGTCGGTTGTGTATTGAACGTTCCGGTAAAAAAAAAGTCATTTGCGTATTTGCGTTTTTTTTTCATAATATATAGAATTCCTTCAAAAATATGAAATGGTGTTTTGAGTTCGGTGGTCTGTTGAATATAATGGACGGTCGGGTAAACACCATTTCATTCAAGTATTTGTTGTCATTTATTCACAATGGCTTGAATTTCTAGTAGATTTATGAATTATTTTTTTCATAGTTGGTGTTCGGTGGTTAGAAATAAAGTGTTTTGTGGTGTTTTTGAGGTGTTCGGTAGTGTTTGGTGGTGTTTGGCGGTAAAAAGACGCACCGGCAGAGATCTTAACATAAGTCTTAATTCTAGAAAACATTATCGAAGTACATTTTTCTGCTTGAAAGTTACTTCAAAGAATGTGAAGGGTCTCAAATATCACAGATCATCAGAAAATTAGTTATTGGGTGTTAATTAGTAGAAACAGTGGTGATAATCATTAAAAGTATAAGATTTTGCAATTCATCTTATTACTCATGTGAAGAATAACATTGAAAGATTATAAAAGTAACCAAGATTATAAAGGAAGAAATATATTCTAATTGTAATTACTTCTGAAGTAAAAGATTTTGAAATTTATATTATGAAAAATAATGAACTGAATCACTGTGAACTCAAGTGTCAGTTTTTTTTTTATAATTTCATAAAAAAGTTTATATCAATGTTTCATTTTATCTTACTTAGTTATAAGAAATCAAAATGTTTAAATGGAAACCAAGTGTTGCACGACTTCTCTTGCAATGTATATCATTATCAAAACATTACAAACAATATTACAATTTGTTTGTATGTAATTTTACCTAATGTATCATATCTAACCATAAAAAAACATAGATTATCTCATAAATATTTGGATTGACACCATGTTGTATTTTACCAAAACAAGGCTTTCAGCAGAAAACAGTATATCACCATATTTAAACAGATATATGACCACTATATTTTGATCCTATGACCCGAGGTGTACGACAATGATATTCATTGTCCCCCTTACTCTTCAATAATTATGTTGACTTTAAGGGTCAGGGAGACAGAGAGAAAGACTTGTCCTAAGGACATGTTCGTGTAAACTCATTATTAGGTTTTATTTGATCTTTAAATCTATAATTAAGGTATTACAGTATTACATGTCCAATAAATATAATTAGAAAAGGAAATAGGATTTGTACATCAAGAATAACATGATGTTTGTAATAGTCTTGTTTCCTTTAAAGATTTGCACTAAAATGAGGGACAAATTGGGGATTCTTCATTTTTCACTGAGAGTTGAGTGACTCTTTTGAAATATTCTTGTTTAATTTGAAAAAAAACAATGTTTGAAATGAAAATATGCTCAAAAGTGTGAAGATCAAACACTAGAGCCAAATGTAACTGACCAGAACAGTAGGAGAGTTAATCTCCTTGTCATACAAGACCCAACATAAATTATTTTCAGCTGTCTCTTCACCACTGTTGATTCCTAGTGTACATATAGTAATAAATTAATTGACTATTTGGATTTTCACAACTAAATTTCCATTGATATAATATGGGACTTTTGAATCATGTTCACTCCGGTAACAGATCTATTTTTATAAGTAAAAAAATCAATACACTGAGAGAAAATTACTAATTAATGAACACTGTTGAGCTAAGGGTGATATATATTTAGTCAATTTGTAGTGCTTCAGGTTTTTTTTTTCATCAATTAAAATTTAGTTAAACAAGAGCTGTCGCCGAATGGCAGCCAAAGATACCCCCCGGTTATTGAGCCCTGAATCGATATGGTAAGTGCAAAATTAAGTTGGTGTGGACACAATACAGGTGCGGACACAGTACAAGTGTGGACACAATTACAAGTATGGACACAATGATATAATCTTCAAGAAAAAACTTTTCCCAAGGGTTCCAATGAAAACACTCTGTCTAAATCAGACAAATATAAAATTTGCCTTTTTCAGCCTATTTGATATTTTACACATCTACACATAGTGTTCCTCCTTTGTTTCATTCAAATCCTTTAAGAGGATTAAGAGGAGTTGTGCATAAGAGGTAACCCATACATGGGAAATCAATGAAAACTCAAAGTTGAATTATCTCCCCTTCCTGGTTTCTGACAATAATTATATTCCTTCATGCACATCTCCTTTGTTCTTACTTTGTGTAAAGTTTCATTAAATTCCTGAAAACACATATAACAAGTCCTTCTAAACTCCTGTCTTTTATTTGCCAATCAACCAATCAAGATTCTATAGAAATTCTATTGTATACCAATTTGTACTGCCTGAAGGGGTTTACCTTGATACTCCAGTAATGACAAATTGGTATACAAAAGAATTCTATAGAATCTTGATTGGTTGATTGACAAAGAAAAGATAGGAGTTTTGAAGGAGTTGTTATAGGTGTTACTTGAGGAATATTGGCATGTTCATTGAAGAATTGCAAATATAATACGTTATTGAGCCAGGAAATACACCATAACAATGTTCAAAAATGCTATTTAAAGTCAAGTTATTTGTAGGGAAATCTTCCATAGACACCATATATATTTTTTTCCAAAAAATTTCTGATATTCCAGATTTTATAAACATGTCAGACACTGAAAAATTTAATTTTATTTTTCAAAGTAATGATTATGATGTAAGCAAGTACTGTATTTCAGGAATAAGTGGACTCTATAAATATAGAAATTTGTTATTATCAGCTTCATAGTATTTATGATTTTATTCTGTATCATGGTACACAATTTGTCTCCTCGGTCGAAGCATCCCATTGGTGTCATGTGGACATCCCATTTGTATATATTTGTCTACTATATATATATATATTGTTTGTATTTGTTGCTAACAACTCAATTTTTTGGGGGGTTTTATATCAATAAAATATTATTATTATTATTATTATTATTATATTGCCCACCAAAGGCATGTCACATTCCCTAAGATATATGCATGGATATATTGTTACTTTATGTGACAATAAGTTCTGTCTTTTCTCATTTATGATGCATTAAAACATTTTTTACATAACATTTTAAGCATAAATGTCATAATTTGACAGGATTTTAATTAAATATAAAATATTTACATATTTGTGTACAGATCATTTTTTATAAGGAAAAAAGGTGGGATCATAAACTATATGTCAAAAATAGAACTAAAATGCAATAAATAAACCAAACACTATAAAGAAATTACATGATATTTCCATAAAGTATGTCTACAGTTATTATCCCTTGTGGTGAAATTAATCTGTAGCAATTGAATCGCAATGGATCTTTAAAGTAGAACAAATTACTATCTTGTCAAAAGAAAAGTCTCCCCTTTATTTGAATAGGAAGAAAAGAATCATTCGCTTCACATACTAACACTGTAAACATGAAAGTGACGAATGCCGAGGACCGTGAAATTGCCGTAAGACTCTTGCATAATGTCAAAAATATTATGAAGGTATCTACGCCCTGATTGACTATATTTTATATTCATTTTGTGATATATTTTTCAGTTGTACATTAAAATCAAACATAATACTTGACTGCTCCATGGATTGACAGTGTTATTGAGGATCAAAGACATTTTAATACTCCATCAGATATTAGCATGTTTTTCCTCTCACTTAAAAATAGTTCTTCAGGATAACAAATGTTCTTTTTATATCTATCCAAGTTGAACCATAAATTCCGCTTTCATTCAGAAAAGGATCCTGTTATCTTCAATGAAATCAGCAATTTACCCATGACTTTTTACCATAGCTTCATAGATCGGTTTAGCTTTTATAACAAGAAATCAAGGACAAAACCTCAAAGATTTAAAAATCTACCTGTCATGTTATATGGACCATGTTATAAAGCTGGAATTCTTTTTTAAACCAGAGAAATGTCTAAAGTCATGTTCATGGCGATGGCAAACCAAACTGCATAAAACCCGAGTCCTGATCCAGATAGCCCAACAATGGATGACAATCTGGACAGGGTTGCACAAACCATTGATGAAATTATGATATGAATTTAAATTAAGATTGAAATGTTTAATTAAATCTCCACATTAATTGACACTAAACATTGCAATGTCAATTAGTTTTTACATAAGCATGGTTAACATTCAGGAATTGACTGCTTAAGATAACCTCAAATCATGGTTAGCAATCAGTAATGTACTGCTATTAACCTATTTGTATGGTTAACAATCAAGTATGGACTGCTTATGATAACCAAACCATAGTTAACAATCAGTTTTAAACAACTGATTATGATAACCTTACAATATACTCATTAGCAATCAGGTATGGACTGCTTATGCATAACCTGACCATAGTTAACAATCAGATATGGTCTGTTCATGATAACCTGGCCATGGTTAACAATCAGATATTGTCTGCTTTGGTAACCTGACCATGGTTAACAATAAGGTATGAACTGTTTATGATAGCCTAACCATGGTTAACAATCAGGTATGAACTGCATATGGTTAACAATCAGGCATGAAGTGATTATGATAACCAAAACCATGGTTCACAATCAGATATGGACTCCTTATGATAAACAAACCATGGTTAACAATCAGGTATGAACGTCTTATGGTTAACAATCGGGCATGAACTGATTATGATAACCAAACTATGGTTCCAAATCAGGTATGAACTGTTTATGATAACTGCAAACCATGGTTAACAATCAGGTATAAACTGTTTATAATAGCCTAACCATGGTAAACAATCAGGTATGAATTTCTTATGGTAAACAATCAGGCATGAACTGATTATGATAACCAAACCATGGTTCACAATCAGCTATGAACTGTTTATGATAACCAAACCTGATGGCTAACAATCTGGTATGGACTGTTTATAATAACCAAACCATACTTAACAATCAGGCATGAACTGATCATGATAACCAAACCATGGTTCACAATCAGGTATGAACTGCTTATGATAACCGAACCATGGTTCACAATCAGATATGGTCTGCTTATGATAACCAAACCATGGTTAACAATCAGGTATGAATGTCTTATGGTTAACAATCAGGCATGAACTGATTATGATAACCAAACCATGGTTCACAATCAGGTATGAACTGTTTATGATAACCAAACCATGGCTAACAATCTCGTATGGACTGTTTATGATAGCCTAACCATGGTTAACAATCAGGTATAAATTTCTTATGGTTAACAATCAGGCATGAACGGATTATGATAACCAAACCATGGTTCACAATCAGGTATGAACTGTTTATGATAACCAAACCATGGCTAACAATCTGGTATGGACTGTTTATAATAACCAAACCATACTTAACAATCAGGCATAAACTGATTATGATAACCAAACCATGGTTCACAATCAGGTATGAACTGTTTATGATAACCAAACCATGGCTAACAATCTTGTATGGACTGTTTATGATAGCCTAACCATGGTTAACAATCAGGTATAAATTTCTTATGGTTAACAATCAGGCATGAACTGATTATGATAACCAAACCATGGTTCACAATCAGATATGGTCTGCTTATGATAACCAAACCATGGTTAACAATCAGGTATAAATGTCTTATGGTTAATAATCAGGCATGAACTGATTATGATAACCAAACCATGGTTCACAATCAGGTATGAACTGTTTATGATAACCAAACCACGGCTAACAATTTCGTTTGGACTGTTTATGATAGCCTTACCATGGTTAACAATCAGGTATAAATTTCTTATGGTTAACAATCAGGCATGAACTGATTGTGATAACCAAACCATGGTTCACAATCAGGTATGAACTGTTTATGATAACCAAACCATGGCTAACAATCTGGTATGGACTGTTTATGATAACCAAACCATACTTAACAATCCGGCATGAACTGATTATGATAACCAAACCATGGTTCACAATCAGGTATGAACTGTTTATGATAACCAAACCATGGCTAACAATCTGGTATGGACTGTTTATAATAACAAAACCATACTTAACAATCAGGCATGAACTGATTATGATAACCAAACCATGGTTCACAATCAGGTATGAACTGCTTATGATAATCAAAGCATGGTTAACAATTAGGTATGAACTGTTTATGATAGCCTAACCATGGTTAACAATCAGGTATGAACTTCTTATGGTTAACATTCAGGCATGAACTGATTATGATAACCAAACTATGGTTCCAAATCAGGTATGAACTGTTTATGATAACTGCAAACCATGGTTAACAATCAGGTATAAACTGTTTATAATAGCCTAACCATGGGTAACAATCAGGTATGAACTTCTTATGGTTGACAATCAAGCATGAACTGATTATGATAACCAAACCATGGTTAACAATCTGGTATGACTGTTTATGATAACAGAACCATGCATGGTTAACTAACTGATTATGATAACCAAACCATGGTTAACAATCAGGTATGGACTGCTGATGATAACCTGACCATGGTTAACAATCAGGCATGAACTGATTATGATAACCAAACCATGGTTATCAATCAGGCATGGACTGATTATGATAACCAAACCATAATTAATAATCAGGCATGAACTGATTATGATAACATAAACATCATGTTAACAATCAGGTATGAACTGTTTATGATAACCAAACCATGGTTATCATCAATGAGGAATGGACTGCTAATGAAAACCTAACAATGGATATACTAATTGGTGATAAGTAATTTCCAAACCAAAGAACGCCATACAAACACTTTTATTTACACATCATTCCATGCTCAGTTTTGATTCTGTATTTTATACCTGAATAAATATGATGATTCTTTTTATGGTAATAAAATATTTTATGTTACAGATATCTTTAGATGTTTGTGGTTAATTACACAGTAAATGACAAAAATTACAAGAAATAACAACCACTGTGTCGATAAAAAACTAATTATAAAGAAATAGTCAGTTTTTGGTGCAATTTTTTCCCATATCTTATTGCCTTTTTATGATGGTTAATACTACAGAGATTTTTATAAGAGGAAAATCCCCTTCCCTGCCATAAAAAATAATACATCAACAATTAAGTTCTCCAAAAAAGAGGGTTTACCACCCTTTTATATTCAGATTTGTCCATAATACTACTTAAAATATATGACTAATATTTTGCATTTATTTCCATTTAATGTGAAGATTTCTTTCAAACAAAAATAAAATCAAAATGGTAACAAAATGGTTGACTTTTTCCCCTTCATTAAGTGCAAAATATTTAAAATTTAAAATCAGAGTAATTAATCATTTACCCTGCGTCACATCAACAAAGAAGTTACAGAGAGAAAACGTAGATAGATTTAGATTCAAAAGATAACATTTATATTTAATTGGAAATTTATGAGGCTCATATTTTACTGAGGGAGTGAAAATTTCTATTTCATTTAAACCCAGATGATTGTCAATATATTATTAATATATGCTGACAATTAACAATCCAGATATTAAAGCAATGACTATAAAATGTATATTGCCACTAGGAATCTACACAATTCAAAATTTCTAGCTAAAGGATTGTAGAGACGGTATATTGTGCTCCCAATTGATGGAGGATCATATGCTGTAGTTTTAAAGGAGGGGTCTGGTCTTAAATTTTCACCATTAAGTTGAAATTTTCATACCATTAAATTGATGTAAAGACAGAAACTTGCCTGTCGATGATAGAGCACTCATGATTATCCAGAACAAAATCAAAACTCAATAAAAGTGGTAAATTTTTGTTCATCCTTGAAAATAAGGTACTAGAAAAGGTCCATTACTTTATTTTTAGGGAAAAAAGTAAAAAAAGAACCTAATATTACACTGAACTCCAACCAAAGGCATACTTGCCAAATGACACACTTTTAACCCATTAACCCATGACCCACCAAATTAACCTGTGACCCGCCATGGATAATCATCCGCTCCAGGTCATCATTTTCAAACGCCAATTTATGAATGTGAACATCACCCGCAAACCACCCGCCACTACATAATTAACACAACCTCTAAGATTAACAGCAAACAGCATTTTAAATTTTCTTTAAGAGTTCAAGACACAATAAAAGTTTAATTGAACAGAAAAACATCAAAATACGAAAAACGAAATATTTTATTTGTATCAACACATTTTCAATAAATGGTGCAATAACTTGAGTATTACACAACTGATTTATTTCATCGCAAACATTAAACACCCCACTGAAAATGCCCAAAACACATTGACAGAAAATGACTTGCCCTCCTCATATATGGTAATAAATGGAACAGAACTCTCGAACAGGTGCATGTTGGGTTGGCGCAATATGACCTGCCACCACATACCTGAATGTTGGGTCATGACCTGCCACAGCAGAATTTGAGGTTGGCAAGTGTGCCAAAGAACAGGGAAAATGAGGGCTGATCCTGCAGAACATGACTGCATAAAACAACAGATAGAACATTATCTGAGAAAGATAACATGCAAGGGCATATATATATATTTATCCTTTTTGAGTATGACAGAATTTGTCCATATGGACCCCACTAATGCATCTGGATCATCTTCATCTATCAATGAAAAAGGGATTATTGACAAATTTTTGCTTATATGTCACTGAAGCCATCTTTAATAGCTGTATGTTTGTCTGTTCTGATATTTGTATTTCTATACCTACCAACAACATAAAATTCAAATTCTCCTTAAAACTGAAGAAAAATGAGTTTGCCTTACAAACTGTATAACAAATACAGTTGTTTGTACAATCAGATAAATACAATTTTCCTTATAGACATTTACACTCAAATTGATTTATTTGTGAAAATATCAGAGAAAAATATCTTCAGAAATTATTTTTCTCCATATCAGGGCTTCATCATCTTTATTTTGTTGTCAATTCAGACGTAAGATAGCTGTATTTGTACGTTTGTTTTGATGCTGACTAATTGTCCTTTAAAAACAATGTAAAACAGATAGAATCAGTCAACGTTCTGCATCAGAATGTCTCGTAATGTCAATTTCTAATTTACAGGTTTTTTGTACGATTTTAACCACATTAAAGAACATCAAACGATTTGTGGATTGTATATACTGTATTTTATCTACTATAAAATCATACATTTTCTGTGCATTTCATTCAAACATGCAAATGTATATCAGATTTCTGACTAATTAAATCAACTGTAAAACCTGATGTAAAGTATACTATTAAATGTTTACAGGGAGATAACTCTTCTATTTACCAAAATTATAATACAGATAATTTTGTTATGTCATATTTTCATTTTCCCCACATTTTTATGATATTTTGTAATGATTGTCTCAATGGGGGGTGGGTCCCTTTCCTGAAATATCCTTAGTTTTACGACACCTCCTGTTTCATGGAAGGGAAAATATTTTACAAAGACTCCTGAAGATCCTGCTTTTTCCTGTTTCACGGGCTTTTATTTCGGCAATTCCGCATTCATGCTGGACATCCCTTCCTGTTATCACATGCACTTTTTCGCCATGATCTCATTTCCAGCTTGCTTAAAAATAAAAATCCCACTTCCCTCTTATACAAAAATCTCACTTCCCTCTTATACACAAATCAGAGACCCAAGTAAATGCCTTTGGCAAAATTTAAGTGACCAGCAGAAAGTAATTTGTGAATGCATTCAATAAAGGCACCATCAATCTATATGTAAATGGTGTGAAAATTGGGATCCTGGCTGTCCCTATTTCGGGGTCAAACAACATAAAAAACAGTTTCTAAACCAATACATAATTTGATAGATTGCCTTTGACTACAAGTTGTGAAAAACTTCAGATTTTGAAAACCACAATTGACAACAAAAAAATCAAAATAATAAATCAAATTCACTTGAATTACTATTGTTTGTTGCAGTTCAGCCAATGGTCAAAAGTCTGATGAAGTGACCAATTAGTGATTTTCTGTCCATGTCTATTTTCTGTTAACATGAGTAAATTATTTATATCAAGACAATTAAATTATACATCCTTTTGACTTGTAATTATCCAGATGGACATTCTCAGCCATACTTCCTTTCCATGGACTTAAGTCATAATCACCAGGGTCACTTTGTTCCCAGGGGAGATAACTAATGGCCACATGTAAAACAATTAGGGAGATCAAAAAGTCCCTGTAATGAACATCCACTGATAATTATTACAAGAAATGATATATGTAAACAAATAATTATGTTTCAATTAAGTTTGGATGGCTGGGGGCACCATTGAAGATCCCAGGGGTACTTTTACAGAACAGAACAAAAATTTTATTGTTTTTTTTGTATAAATGGAAATAAATTTAAATGTGAACTAAGAATTACAATGAACTCAACAGTTTGAGGGAAAAAAAACAATATCCACACTCTCAAGGACACTTTGTAAAAGAGATATGCCATAGGAATTTTATTCTACCTTCAAAGTATCAAGTTGTTCTGTCAAATACAGAATTTCACTAAAAAACTAAAAGCAAGTCTTTTTGAGTGAAACCCCTGTGAAATGTGACCATGTTTTACTATATGGAAAAGAATGGTTAACCATGGTTATACATTGTTGTATAGCCATGGTTGAACATGGTTATAACCATGGTTTTAACAATTTTCATTAAAAGGGACAGCATGGTTGACCATGGATTTTATCAAATCATGGTTATAACCATGGTCATGACCATGGTTGACCATAGTCAGTAGCAGTGGTTGACCATGCTTATCAAAAGAGCTATACAATGGTTTTGAATTNCATGGTTGAACATGGTTAGGCCACATCAAATTAATTAATAGATTCTCATCCCCACCCTCCCCATTTTTTCTAAGCTCAATTATTTTTTTATTTTCAAATATACAGAAATTTTCTTTAAATTCCTACCAATTTTAGTGAAAATCAATAAAAAATAAAACATAAAACCCTCCCACCCACCCCAGATTTTTTGTAACAGGTGGATGAGAATCTACAAATTAACTTGATAGGGCCTTATAACCATGGTTTTAACAATTTTCATTAGATGGGACAGCATGGTTGACCATGGAATTTATCAAATCATGGTTATAACCATGGTCATGACCATGGTTGACCATAGTCAGTGGCAGTGGTTGACCATGCTTATCAAAAGAGCTATACAATGGTTTTGAATTTGTTAATTTATTTTGTTGATGTTATTATGTCTTTTAAGTTTGGCTCTGTTCACCTTTACTATCCTCAGAGTTATTATGTCTATTATAATAAGTTTGGCTTTGTTCACCTTGCTATCCTTAGAGTTCCTCTTCACTTTTGGCAAATCTGCCTTGATTTATTTCAATAAATCTTAAAACAAAGGGAGATAATTCATAACTTGTGTTTCCAAATATGTGGCTAGTCTGCCAAGGTCGATGTTTGGAATGGCCAAATTTGATGGGAGTGAAAATATGATTTTAAAAATATGTGGAATTGTTTGAATAAGATTGAAATTAAAATATAACAATCATAAGACATGAAATGATGTGAATTATGGTGAGCCTTTTGCAGAATTCGAAAGGGCTTAAATTTAAACTTGAATGATTGAATATGGATAAACATAGTGAAAGCACTACAGAGCATTGTGAAAAGTCATTAAATGAAATAATGAAAAAAAAATATTTTAGTGATAATTATGTTAATCTTTTTTATGCCTGTGTAATTATGAATGTAAGCATGGTCAAAGATATGCAGGCTTGCATTGCATAAAATCACCTTAGGTTAAAGGTCATTGCAGACTTGACCATGGATAAGTCAGATTCAACCATGGTCATTGCTTTGGAAACCATGGTTGTTGATGGTAAGACCATGGTCTATATTAACAGCATGGTTAACCATGGTATACCATGGTCAGAAGCATGGATAACCATGGTTGAACCATGGTGAACCATACTTTAACCATGGTCAACAATGCTTGTTCCTGCTTTATCCATGGTTGTTCTTGGTCAACCATGGTCATCAATGGTCATATTTTGCTGGGGAATGAAGTATATAATGTAAATGCAACAAGTTTTAAAAACAATTGTACCACTAATGTGCAATTAAATAGCAATTTGAACTATATTTTATAGACAAAATAATACCAACATCAGGTGGTCACCTTCTTCCTTTTGCAAACACTTATAATGTATAGCCATTAGGAACAGCTAATATATTTTAAAAATTTTAAGGAAATACATATTCAACTTTTTCCCTGACAATTTTCATTTCGACTCCCATTTAAACCCACATTTTCAACACATTTCAATTAATTCTTATCATCAATCAAATCTCCCATGGTTTTTGAAATAGTGAATGTAAATCTACACCTAGCTTTCCATATTATGATAATAGCCCCCCTGCAGTGCTGACCCAACAGATGGCTTCACCATAGACTGACCCCTGTAAATTATCGTCTGGCCACCGGTCATTAAACCTTCACAATTTCCCCACAATTCATAGATAAGTAGTCTTGATGCTAATGTTTAAATTATTAACTTAATTATTTCTAAGTGATTATTATGAAGATAGTAAATTGATGTAAATTGCAAGTTAATTAAATCTGTCAGATCAATGATTAGATAAGAGAGTTATGTCCCTTTACATTCAGATTTTATAGTATTTTTATCCCTGTTCTAACACCTAAACCTGTAAATGGGGGAGGATCTTTCAAATCAATATCACATGTTTTGTCAATTATAAAAAATCCTTTATCTCTTTCAGCCTGCTCTTTCCCATTGTTCAATAAGGGCTCGGAGTTAAATATCTTTTCCCCTTTTTAGCCTAATTCTAATTGTAGAATTAAGACATTAATCAAATGTGAATGCCAGAATAATTGGAACTTATGGCCACTAAATTTTTCCTACAGTCGTATGAAAACATTTTCAATTAAAAATAAAACTTAATTGAGAGGGTGTACAGCTCAGAACTGAAAAAAAATGAATTAGGGATTCAGTTTATAGAAAGTCCATACTTCTTGGTTGTCAAGGCAGGTGAGTCTTCTATGTATGATTACTGCTAAAATTGTCACCTCACAACATTTTCAATTCATTTCAAATCACTCTAACAGAACAAATCTCTGCTACCCACCACAGTCATCAACTCCAGTGCCAGCTCTCTTATCTGTGTCGCTGGACAGTCATGTTCTGTATTCTAGTCTGTTTTACCCTTGAGACTGGTCATTATATACCTGACTCAGATCTTTTTGTCAGATTACTTTCTCACCCTTGTGACACTTATTATTCTTTAGGTCATCAGACACATCTATATTTTACAATAAGTACCCATCTTCTACTTAACTTTAACAATAAAATAACAAAATTTTCCCCTTGATGTTTTGTAAATAGTTTCTACATGCAGACATNGTACACAACACAATACTGGTACAACTAGTATTGTAAGCAACACAATACTGGTACAACTAGTATTGTATTTTTCACAATACTGGTAAAACTAGTATTGTAAACAATACAATACTAGTAATTCCAGTATTGTTGAATACAATACTGGTATAAAATTTTCTACCAGTATTGTACAATACTGGTAGTACTAGTATTGTGTTCATATTCTTCACTTTATCCTCAATTCATTTCAAACACTCTAACAGAACAAATCTCTGCTACCCACCACAGTCATCAACTCCAGTGCCAGCTCTCTTATCTGTGTCGTTGGACAGTCATGTTCTGTATTCTAGTCTGTTTTACCCTTGAGACTGGTCATTATATACCTGACTCAGATCTTTTTGTCAGATTACTTTCTCACCTTTGTGACACTTATTATTCTTTAGGTCATCAGACACATCTATATTTTACAATAAGTACCCATCTTCTACTTAACTTTAACAATAAAATAACAAAATTTTCCCCTTGATGTTTTGTAAATAGTTTCTACATGCAGACATGGATTGTCAAAAGTCAAAGGTTTATGACTGTCTACTCTGGCTTATCAACAGAGTGCTAACAAGTAATTCTTTTGAAATTCAACAAGGTGCATGCTGGGTAGAGGGCAATTATATTCAGGGTGTCTGGAGTGTTTAAATCATTGTATATTTTAGTCCAGACAGACAAGAGTGTTGGTGATCCTTATTACTTAATAAATAAGATGACCCTTGTCATAAAAGGATTAACAACTTTGATCACAATGATTTTCTCACCTTGTGTCAAAATGACAAACCTTTTTATTGAAGGTCAATATAAATAAATTACATGGTTTACTGGGTATATATGGTTAACAAATAAGTTACCAAGACTTATGCACTGTAAAGGGTTAGTGAAAATATCCTTAAGCTAGATACTATTTCAATTTTACTAAAATTTGAAATCAATCATTTTTGATTCATATCCAATTACATACATTATAAATTTATTCCTTTCAATTTTTTTCTTGTTCTTATTAGTATCTCTTTTCTCCCAGGTGCTAATTGGTGAGATTATTATCATAAGTAGTAACAATAGATGTGACTCCAATTAAGGAAATTATTATTGTTTTCACAGTTAAATAATGACTTTTTACTGGAGTTCCAATACAGTGTTTCTGTTATGATAATAATCTCACCGATTAATGCACTTGGCAGACAATATCAGTGGGATAATCCGACAACTGGATTATTGGCAGACATTGTTGTAAAACTAAACCAAGAAAAGGATAGGCTGGGGATTAAACATCAATGCTATACACGATGAATTTCAGAAGTGCCAAAATCACATTGAGCATACAATTCCATGGAGTTTTCACTTTAACTTCTTTTTCCTAATAAAAAAAAACTTGACAAGACCGAATCTTTTGGTATTTACATAATTTCAAACTCTAAAAGGTCAACTCTATTTGTAATTCAGTTCCATTTCAGATGCCTGTACAATAAATTAATCATTTAATAGTAAATTTGAATTTAATGCTTTTCAATGCTATTTGAGGTTACAGAAGCTTGTAAAAAGATCTATTACTATCACAACTAACATCATGGGAATCCTCCATTACATAACAGCTTATAACAGTTGCTGAAACACTTTAATGAATGAAAACGAAGCAGAAAAAATCAAGCCAAATAAAAAATGTGCAGATCAAGTAACGTGGACAGCTGTGTAAATTTGTCTTAACACATTACAGAAATACTTCCAATCAGACTAATCAAGTCTAATATTAAAGCCATCTGGTTTTACACCTTTAAGAAAAAAGAATTAGTTATATAAACTGGATCAGTCTGTAAAATCACATCTATCTTTTCTGTTTATACATTTGGCTGGGTGGTTTTAGGATATCAATTCTCTTTCTTGTCGATTTTTATGTATTTCTGTAAAAATCACTTCCAAAGTCAACATCATTGTGGATTTTTTCCAGAATTGTCTGCCAAATATAAAGTTATGGGACATTATTGTACATATTTCACATTTTTATACACCTTACAACTAGACAGCAATTATAAAATTTATAGCTATGTTTGCCCCCCTCCAAAAAAACTTCGGTCACCTTGACCTTTGAAAAATTATATTGAGTTTTTAGTCAAAATCGCTCCGAGGAACATTTTACATTAGTGTTTTGCCTTAACTTTTTGTGTCTGCTGTGATTGTAATGGGTTTTCAGATTAAAATGACGAGTGCAAATTTCTGCAAGGATTATGTGACATTTTTTTATAAACATTTTTTTTCAAACTTCAGTAAGACATTTAAAAAAAAATTATGCACCATAGTACTGAATCAGATATCTAGTGAAGCTACTTAGGTCATCAACTTTTTCCATGATTTCTCCCTGAAGTACCTTTTATCATTTATCAATATAGAATTGAAGCTCTATAAACAGTTTATAAAGCTGATATCTTGTATAACTTCGAGATAATCTTACCAACATCTGTATTTTGTCAAGAACCATTCTCGCCTCCTGTATAGACTGTATACAAAGGCAAAAAATACCAGGTCACCAGTAAATATTTAGATTTAGGAGCCACAAAAGCCAAATCAATTCACCTTATTGATTGTCCATGATAGCAGACTTTTTTTGCATAATGGGTGTGGCTTTTTTATTTTTTTATGTATAAGAGTAGGTCACATCAGGCGAGTAATGAGCAACTGATTAATTTTCTTGAACTGTTTTCAGGAAAATGAAGTAAAAAAATATTTGGCCGTGTAGAAGTTTGAAGATTGTCATTTCCAAGGTTTCCATCTATTTTATTCTTGGCTTCTAATACAATAAAATGTTTCATAAATCACTAAATAAGTTACTGCAGCCATACCCACACTTATTCTCGATTAGTATCCGCAGACCCACAAAATAGCTTTCACCCAGTATATATCTTTGACTAATCCAACAAACCATGAAGGAAATACACTCTCCCATTGACAAATATTATACTGTAATTCTTTTCTCTCCTTGTGCACTCTGGAGTTTCGCTGAAATTGAGTGACCTAAATAACATAGATCAACTGAAACTGTCTATAAATGTAATCATCTCTCCTTGTTTAGGTCATATAACCTAAACTATACAGCACCTGTCTAGTCTAAAGTAACAGTGAAATTGTAAGTTTTGGAATCTTCCATAAGCAATTGTTTTATTTCAATTTGTCTATTTTAAAATTGCCCTTTTTGAACTTTTCCATTTTTATATTGTCCATTTTAATGTTCATTTTAATTTGTCCATTTTGATACTGTCCAATATAATGGAAGCTTAATAAAGAGCTGAATAATAAAATAACGTCTCATAATTTTGCTTTTCCCAAAATTTATTTCATATTAAAAACTTATTAGGAATGCACAAGCTTTGACAATATATACTAGACTTAATGGATAAACTGTAATTTATCATTACTTTATTCAGGAGGGGGGATCACATAATTCATATTCACCATCATGTTTTAGTAAATTAACTGTCAAATTTAAATAAAAGCATTTAATTAACTACTAAACATTCAATACACATTCTACATGCTTTCAATTTCTACCAATTTAAAGCTGCCACTTGGTTTTCTGTTAAGAGATTTACAATTCTATTAAATAGGGAGAAGTTATTATAAGTCTGAACATAAATAAGAAATTATTAAAACAATATGACACATAGTCAGTAATAAAACTACTTGACATCACATTTTTTGTTAATTATCCAAGTGAACATAATAGTTCGTTTACAAGCATGTTGTAAATTAAGTGTAATATGTGTCAAACTTTCGTCAATTTCAACCATCCACTCTGCATGTTCGCAACTGAAAATTACGCATTTTATGTGACTAATTCAGAATTGAATTAATCGCTTTAATAAGCGCATCCAAACGATTCATCAAAATGCATGGAAAATGCCCTTTAAAAATATACAACTGGAGTAATTGTTAGCAATTTGAGTGGTTAATGGTGTAGCATTAGGGCTATGACAAAACATACAGATTGTTACACAGTGTCGTTCTAAATTCCTGCAGATATTATTGTAAATTCAATTTATTTAACAAGCATTTTATGCATACATTTCGCACAGTAAATCGTGAATTTTAACAGTAGTATATACCTTGGTATATTTAGTTGTAATTACATTTCTGTGTTCATATCAATTAATTTCTCAGGTGACACGGTCATGACACTTTTCACATGGATAAATAACTTACACAATAAATCAATTTTAGCACTCATAATGAAGAAATGAAATAATTCTGCTGTACTAAATCTGACCCTATAATTAAACTGTTTTTTTCTGTATTTATGATATAATTACAGGACTGATTGGAAAAGGGAGATAATTTGCTGGTCAATCCCATCTCAAGGCAAGCTGGATACATTATAATACTGATTGGATTGAGGCTGTCTCAAGCCAAATCTGATAAACACTGCCTACAAATTGAAGAACTATGAAGACTCATAATATACCAAATATCAAGTCAATTTGTCAAGTGGTCTTCAAAGTCTGGAAAACATTTATTTCATGATTTTTTTTTCAAGTACAAAGGGAAATAACTCCTACAAAAATGTGGGTAAAACATGTTATAAGTTGTTTAACAACAAATCCATTCTATAATATGTATTGCAGGAGTTTATGTAACTAAGCATTACATTTGGGAAGTAAATGTACACTGCTAATTAATCCACCACTTAAACCTGCACTGAATTGTAAGACAAAATATCAAATTTACTGTTTATTTATTAATTTTTGTCTAGATTGCACCAGATAATGAATGTTAAAGAGTTTTACAGAGCTTACTGGAGTAAAGCAAGTCTTCATTAAAATTCCAAACAAAAAACAAATGATGATACACCTGTCAAATTCACAAAATTTGATTTAAAAAATAGAGTTTTTAACACCTTGGCTAAAAATACTACATATTTCCAAAGTAATGATTTAGAAAACCCATTTTCTTCTCTACATCACAGCTTTTTTCAGATCGAGAGGACATCAAACAAAGGAAATGCAAGATAGATAAAAATCAATGTGGAAAATTAGAGACAGAGAAAAAAACCATCAGGTGACAAATTTTGTACTTCAAATGTTGAAATAGTTCATGGTACAATGCTTGACTATCATGACCTATTAACCCCTATTAATTTTGTCCAATCTGATCCTAAATGTCCCTTTTGTAGACATAAGCCATCTTTGGAAAATTATCACCATATCCCTCACCCTGCCTTCCTCTGTAATTAGGACCACAAGAACACAGGTAATTATCACAGCTACAGGTGTGAAATGTTTCGCATAAAATTGTTTTCACCTGTAGGTTACCTTCTGTCCACCTCACAAAATCATCCAGTCATATTAAAATGGAGGGTTCGAACATTAAATTGTAATAAAATAAAATTAACACGAAATAAAAAATTGAATATTACTTTTTGGTAATGTATTTAAGTTTTGATAATATTCTTAAACTGGACACTTTGTATTCTGAATCATGGTCAGTGCTTCACAGTGAGTATTAAATGATATCCATCTTTATATATATATATATATATTATAAATTTGTGTACAATTCAACATTGTTGTCTAGCACAAAGTTGAAGTAATATGTTTCTATTAATATAGGTGTGTGTCTAAAAAACTGCACCATGTCTCATCACTCTGTAGTTTGCCTTTTGTGCATTTCTGAATGTCTTATTTCTGCATAGTTTGAATTTGGTGTGTTATTAGTGTCTTTGTCTTCTTACTCTGAAGTGTCACATTGTGTGTTATAAGTGTAACTTTCAATGCTATCACTGTTTTCTGTATCATAATGTTGTGTGTTTTTGCATGTCTATGTCTTATTACTGTAGTAAGACAATGTGAGTTTCTGAATAGATGTCTTATCACATTGTATGTCTATGTGTAATCACACTGTAGTGTGACATTGTGTGATTCTGAATGTCTATGTCTTATCACACTGTAATGTGGCATTGTGTTACTGAAAGTTTGTCTTATCACACTGTAGAGTGACATTGTGTGTTTCTGAAAGTCTATGTCTTATCATTGTAGTGTGACAGTGTGTGTCACAATACAATGTAGACAATGTGTGTTTCTGTATGTCTATGTCTTATCACTGAAGTGTGACATTGTGTGTTTCTGAATGTCTATGTTTTATCACATTGTTGTGTGACATTGTGTGTGACAGAGTTTCTGTCTTATCACACTGTAATGTGACATTGTGTGTTTCTAAACGTCTGTCTTATCACACTGTTGTGTGACAATGTGCATTTCTGAATATCTATGTCTTATCACACTGCAGTGTGACATTGTGTGTTACTGAATGTTTGTCTTATCACACTGTAGTGTGACATTGTGAGATACTGAATGTCTATGTCTTTTATCACACTGCAGTGTGACATTGTGTGTTTCTGAATGTCTGTCTTATCACACTGTAGTGTGACAATGTGTGTTTCTGAAAATCTATGTCTTATCACACTGTAGTGTGACATTGTGTGTTTCTGAATGTCTTTTTTATCACACTGTAGTGTGACAATGTGTGTTTCTGAAAATCTATGTCTTATCACACTGTAGTGTGACATTGTGTGTTTCTGAATGTCTATGTCTTATCAAACTGTAGTGTGACATTGTGTGTTTCTGAATGTCTATGTCTTATCACACTGTAGTGTGACATTGTGTGTTTCTGAATGTCTGTCTTATCACACTGTAGTGTGACAATGTGTGTTTCTGAAAATCTATGTCTTATCACACTGCAATGTGACTTTGTGTGTTTCTGAATGTCTTTGTCTTATCACACTGTAGTGTGACATTGTGTGTTTCTGAATGTCTATGTCTTATCACACTGTAGTGTGACATTCTGTGTTTCTGAATGTCTGACTTATCACACTGTAGTGTGACAATGTGTGTTTCTGAAAATCTATGTCTTATCACACTGCAATGTGACATTGTGTGTTACTGAATGTTTGTCAAATCACACTGTAGTATAACATAATATGTTTGTGGATGTCTATGTCTTATAACACTGTAGTGTGACAATGTGTGTTTCTGTATGTCTGTCTTATCACACTGTAGTGTGGTAATATGTGTTTCTGAATGTCTGTCTTATCACACTGTAGTATTAGTGTAACATTGTGTGTTTTTGAAAGTCTATGCCTTATCACACTGTAAAGTGACAATTTGTGTTTTTGAATGTCTGTGACAATTTGTGTTTTTGAATGTCTATGCCTTATCACACTGTAGTGTGAAACTATGCTTTTTGAATGTCTGTCTTATCACACTGTAGTGTGACATTATCATTGTTTTTGAATGTCTATGTTTTATCACACTGTAGTGTGACATAGTGTGTTTCTGAATGTCTATGTCTTATCACACTGTATTGTGACATAGTGTGTTTCTGAATATCTTTGTCTTATCACAAAGTAGAGTGACATTGTGTGTTTCTGAATGTCTGTGTCTTATCACAACATAATGTGGAATTGTGTATTTCAGAATGGTCTTATAACACTGTATGTCTATGTGTAATCACACTAGTATGACATTGCATGTTTCTGAATATCTGTGTTTTATCACATTGTAGTGTGACTTTGTGTATTTCTGAATGCCACTGCCTTTCCAACCAGAAGTTAATATGCGTGTTTATGAATGTCTTAATTATTCACACTTGAGTGTGACATTGTATGTCTATGTCTTATCAATGAGTAGTGTGACATTATGTGTTTCTGAATATCTATGTCTTACGACACTATAGTGTGATATTGTTCTAAATGTCTATGTCTTATCACACTGTACTTACAAAATTGTGTGATTCTGAATGTATACCCGTAATCATACACTGTAGTGTGACAATATGGGTTTCTGAATTTCTAAGCCTTATAACACTGTAGTGATGCTGACATTAGTGCAATTTTGAATGCTCATCACTGTTCATTCCTCAGTAAACTTCATGCATTTCTGGATGTTTAACTATTTACTCTGTACATCAACAGGGATATTTCCTGTGTTCTTGTCTTTTTAATAAGATGCACTTTAAAACAGGATTAAATTATTTTTAATCACTACATCTCCCATTGATCTTCACAAATGTGCACAATCCACACTGCTAATGGCTGAACAAAGATCCAGTAAATTGTATTCCATGGACATCTTATTAATTGCTTCTCTGACAATGGAGTTTTAACAGTGGTCTTACATGTCAAAAGTCATAATTGTTCCTTAACATGCAAAGCAGGTCGACAACCAAAGCTTTTTCATGCAGAATAAAAACCGATCATTGAAGACTTTGGAAAACCAGTTCCAAGAGAATTTCTGATTGGTGTAATCTCATTTTGATATTCGATGATTATATTTTTAAGACGTTGATTTCATTAGTATGTATTTTTTTATTTCATTATACAACTGATTCATACAGCTTTTGAAACATTAAATCTTTAATTGACATTTTAAACAGATAAATTAGATGAAATCATTTGCATCTTTTTTATTTCGCTGAAGAAATTAAATGGTTACAAATTTGTACATATAATCTAAATTGAGAAGAAATTCGATTTAATTTGAAAAGAAAACTTAGCATGGTCTGAAAATTGTAAATTTGACTGAATTTAATGAAAGACTTTAAAATTAACACCTATTCTGTGTTGCTGATTAAATTTTTACTTTGATTTACAGTAATCAATGGAAATGTGAATAAAATGTTTTAAAAAAGAAAATCTACAGCACTTTGCATCATCATTAATTTATTGAAATACATGAGTACACACATTTAATACCTTATATAACTGCAGAAAATCATTTAATGGTGTGAAAAGACAACTTTGGATTCATGTTTAAGCAAAAATCTTGAAGTAAAAAGTGACATTTTTTCATCCCCCGGCTAAACGAGTTAAGATTTTTTTTCCTTTAAACAAAGTTTGCCAACTCTAAAAAGGTTGGAAACACAGGAATTCAGAACTAACCCAAGAGACTGGGTGGATTGCTGGAGATTTAAACTATTCCATACAAAACAATCCCTGAGGTCAAACTATAAATGCTTAACTTTGCTTTTCATCTTTAAACCCTACCAAAATGCTTCTTAATGTCAAATAATGGTTTGAAATTTAACAACTCTAAATATATGTCTCATTGAAGCAGACCTGTCAAGTTTTGAAAATTGCCTCGTGTGAAATTTGCCAAAATGGTCAAAGATAAAAGGAAAAAATGAAAAGATCAAAGGAATTTGCCCAAAATTTGCAAAAGCTTCGCACGAGTCTCAGGTGAATCACGAGACACTTGACAGGTCTGAAGAAGGGATTCCAAACATAGACCCTTGTAAGTATTTCTGTTCCTTTCAGTAAATGGGACCGATGCATGCAGAAATTCCAAAATTCTAATGTAAACAGTCACCATGCATACTCCATAATGGCGATTTGATCAATCAAACATATTTGGACAATTTGATGATCCCACAATGCCCCATCACATTTCAGAATCGGTATTACATCAAATAATTCAGACATGATAAAGCAACAAACTAAATGTCTTATATTATAAGACATGCTTTTATCAAAAACAATGCTGTACCATTTCTGGCACAGAACCAGACTGAAAAGCTTTGAAATTCAGTCGTCTATAAAGAACAAGACAGAAATGTCACAAAGGAATGCATCACTAATATATGGACTGCCAAGGGTACCATTAAGTCTGTGAGTTTGACGTTGGAAGATCTGTAGTGTTACTTTCCTATTAATTTGTCTGTGTCAATCCAGAGTTTTGCAATCTAAGAAATAAAGTTTGTGCTTACAATAATTATATGTTAAGACTTAGGATATTAAAGTGTCTCATTTTTTATTGCTTTTTTTATTGTTGGCTGGGATATTTCTGTATCAATCACAACAGCTGGTGAACTGAAATGAAAATTTCAGACACTGTCTTATTATCAAACCATATTTCATATAAAATGTAAAAATAATGATATTGTCAATGGCTGTCTCAGAGGAATATCAGTGAAAAACATTAACAATACAAATAAGGTCTACAGAATTTAACATTCAATTTTCACACGAAGATTCATTTGCCATTAAACAAAGGGATTTGGTAACATGATTTGAAATTACACTAGAAACATTAAGTGTCTGTTAGATGGATAAAATGTGTCTTTTGTATATGATTAATTCATATTTTTTCTACGAAAGTAGACCCAGGTTGGGGTGTGGCTTCCCACTCAAACTCATGCCAAGACACATACAACAATCACTTGATAACTTAGATAGATTCTATACAGTTCGACTTTGACAGCTCGAACATCCAAGGAAACCATAAAAAAAGGTCGAGCTGAGAGGGGTGTTCGAGCTATCATGGTCATGTTTAAGGTGGTTCGGGTGTCTAAAACTGTGCATCCATCTTGCGCATGTGATAAAAATTGGAATTTACCATTTAAATGTTGTAAAAATGATTTTGAATAGTTCATTGATAATGAAGAAAATCAAATAAGCAACATTTATGCTGCAAGTGTGCAAAATATATCACATTTTTGAAAAACTCTAATTTTATTAAGGGGAGATAATTCTAAAGAAATAATAAGGGGAAAATCACATTTTCATGATTTTTTCAAAAATATGATCGGTGACCCCATTTTTTTATTTCATATTTCCAAAGTTATTTCTTTAACACAGCTTATACTACATTTTCAACAAAATATTTTCTCCCTATATAGACTATATTAAAAAGCTCGAAATCTTGCTATTTTCGGAAGCTTATCCCGGAATAACGAGTTCAGTGACCTATTGATTTTTTACTAAAATTTTTAAAGTGCATGTAATAAGCTTTCATTCACAGAAAAATAAGAAAAATCTATCATTTTGTTTTTAGTCACCCGAACTACCTTAAACTTGAGTAAAATGACAACATAAAGGGTTCAAGACATCCATGGTGTTCCAGCTATTGCAGTTTGAGACATTGAAGTTCAACTGTATTTAATTTTGCATGTGTCTAGACTGCATGTATGGACATGAGTCGTATAATGGCTGTGGATAATCAAATAGTTGACTCTGACCATTTCCTAATGCATCTAAATAAAACAGCCATTACTTAGGAAGCCGGCAATCTCCAGGAAATATCACGTTACCAATCATCACTTAAACCTGCAGATACAATATTATTTCATATTCATCCATTAATGCATATTACAAGATAAATTCAGGTTTCAGTATACTTTTATGAACTCCAATTGTTTTTTATAGAACAATAATCTCTTAGGACTGTGCCTATGGAGTTGACATAAAAAACATTTTAATTGCATGTTAATAGAAGTTCCTACAGGTGATGGGCACTTCCTGATTCAATAAGTGTAAATTACATGTCATGAAGTGATAAATTGAATATCGCAATTCAAACCTGGCTAAATAAATTGAATTGAAACCAAGGAAGGTCTGTATATATGTAAAAGATGTCCCAATTCTCCCCTACTTTTGGTGTAAAAACTGCCTCCCTTTTCCCTTACTTTTCATGTAATCATGAAAAAGTTGTCTCCCTTCTCCCCTACTTTTCATGTAAAAGTTGTCTCCCTTTCAATTCGAAACACAACAACATCCAGTTGATTTGGGCATACAAAGGCCATAAAAACAGTCACTGAAAAATTATCAATTACTTGATCAGCAAAAAGTAAGAGAGATAACCCTTACAACAAGAAAGAACATCAATACTGCTTTTTTGGGGTTTGTTTTAACTCAAAACCATGGTGTTTAGAAAAATTATCAATGAATTAATTCTATATAAAATAGAATTAATTCATTGATAATTTTCTAAATAAGCATATCTGTAATTAACTGGGTGTGTGTATCCCTTTAATTTGGGATGACAAGCCTGATTAAATGCCAAAATTAAGTTGCTGCAGCAACAATCCTGAGACAGGTACTAGAAAGGTTCTCAACAAGCCTGAGACAGGCAAGTTCACAACATTTACTCAAGACAGGTAAGATCACAACAAGTCTGAGACAGGTATTAGTTCACAACATTTAGTCTGAGACAGGTAAGTTGACAACATTTAGTCTGAGACAGGTAAGTTCACAACAAGTCTGAGACAGGCAAGTTCACAACATTTAGTCGAGACAGGTAAGTTCACAACAAGTCTGAGACAGGTAAGTTCACAACAAATCTTGAGTCAGGTAAGTTCACAACATTTACTCTGAGACAGGTAAGTTCACAACATTTAGTATGAGACAGGCAAGTTCACAACAAGCCCGAGACAGGCAAGTTCACAACATTTAGTAGAGACAGGTAAGTTCACAACAAGTCTGGGACAGTTAAGTTCACAACAAGTCATGAGTCAGGTAAGTTCACAACATTTAGTCTGAGACAGGTAAGTTCACAACATTTAGTCTGAGACAGGTAAGTTCACAACAAGTCTGAGACAGGCAAGTTCACAACATTTACACTGAGACAGGTAAGTTCACAACAAGTCTGAGACAGGTAAGTTCACAACAAATCTTGAGTCAGGTAAGTTCACAACATTTACTCTGAGACAGGTAAGTTCACAACATTTAGTCTGAGACAGGTTAATTCACAACATTTAGTATGAGACAGGCAAGTTCACAACAAGCCCGAGACAGGCAAGTTCACAACATTTAGTCGAGACAGGTAAGTTCACAACAAGTCTGGGACAGTTAAGTTCACAACAAGTCATGAGTCAGGTAAGTTCACAACATTTACTCTGAGACAGGTAAGTTCACAACATTTAGTCTGAGACCGGTAAGTTCACAACATTTAGTAGAGACAGGTAAGTTCACAACATTTACACTGAGACAGGTAAGTTCACAACAAGTCTGAGACAGGTAAGTTCACAACAAGTCTTGAGTCAGGTAAGTTCACGACAAGTCTGAGTCAGGTAAGTTAACAACATTTAGTCTGAGATAGGTTAGTTCACAATAAGTCTGAGTCAGGTAAGTTCACAACATTTAGTCTGAGACAGGCAAGTTTACAACATTTAGTCTGAGACAGGTAAGTTCACAACAAGTCTGAGACAGGTAAGTTCACAACAAGTCTGAGACAGGTAAGTTCACAACATTTAGTCTAAGACTGGTATGTTCACAACAAGTCTGAGACAGGTAAATTCACAAATTTTAGTCTGAGACAGGTAAGTTCACAAAATTTAGTCTGAGACGGGTAAGTTCACAACACGTCTGAGTCGGGTAAGTTTAGCAATTAATATTTTTAAGTGAGTCCATGAGAACCCAAGACAAGAAAATATATTTCAGGGTAAAATCAGGGTTTTGATCAATTTGTCAATTTTTTTCAATCACAACCCCTCCAACTTCAAATCCATGAGAACTGTTTTGTTAATTGACAGTCTGTAGAACTGAAGCTCTGGACACGACAGTTCTGTGTGAATAATGAATATGTGAATAGCTCACAAATAAATATGACCAAAATGCCATAAAAACACAAAACAAATTAAACGTAGGGACAAACAGACAGACATTACAACCCTCACTTTTCAATGCTTGACCAATGAAATTAAATCAGGTAAACACAAAACTTTTCCATAACGATACCATGGGGTCATTCAAGATATATATATTGTGTTCATTTATATTCCAATCCTATTCCACAGTGCAGTATTTGCAGGTTTTGTAATATGCTTTGTTCCTTTAATGTTGTGATCTAAATGCAACAAGATGTGTTTTGTGAAACACTTATGCCCCCGGGTAGAAGTAAAGAAGAAACATTTAGCAACTTTGAACAATGAATATCCTTCTGACAAAATAATTTGTAGAAATAAATTCTGGTATCAACAGAAAAGTTTAATCACATCAAATGATGATTGCATTTGGATGCAAACACAGAAGTCACCCAAATGAACCCTTCCAATCATTATCCAAGCATTATTAAGAAAACAATTTTCACCCC
>MJUU01058500.1:47470-69017 GCA_002080025.1 Modiolus philippinarum | reverse complement strand
GGACAATTTGATGATCCCACAATGCCCCATCACATTTCAGAATCGGTATTACATCAAATAATTCAGACATGATAAAGCAACAAACTAAATGTCTTATATTATAAGACATGCTTTTATCAAAAACAATGCTGTACCATTTCTGGCACAGAACCAGACTGAAAAGCTTTGAAATTCAGTCGTCTATAAAGAACAAGACAGAAATGTCACAAAGGAATGCATCACTAATATATGGACTGCCAAGGGTACCATTAAGTCTGTGAGTTTGACGTTGGAAGATCTGTAGTGTTACTTTCCTATTAATTTGTCTGTGTCAATCCAGAGTTTTGCAATCTAAGAAATAAAGTTTGTGCTTACAATAATTATATGTTAAGACTTAGGATATTAAAGTGTCTCATTTTTTATTGCTTTTTTTATTGTTGGCTGGGATATTTCTGTATCAATGACAACAGCTGGTGAACTGAAATGAAAATTTCAGACACTGTCTTATTATCAAACCATATTTCATATAAAATGTAAAAATAATGATATTGTCAATGGCTGCCTCAGAGGAATATCAGTGAAAAACATTAACAATACAAATAAGGTCTACAGAATTTAACATTCAATTTTCACACGAAGATTCATTTGCCATTAAACAAAGGGATTTGGTAACATGATTTGAAATTACACTGGTAACATTAAGTGTCTGTTAGATGGATAAAATGTGTCTTTTGAATATGATTAATTCATATTTTTTCTGCGAAAGTAACCCAGGGTGGGGTGTGGCTTCCCCGGCTCAAACTCATGCCAATGACACATACAACAATCACTTGATAACATGGATAGATTCTGTACAGTCCAACTTAGACAGCTCGAACACCCAAGGAAACGATGAAAAAGGTTCGAGCTGAGACTGAGCTATCATGTTCATATGTTTAAACTTTAGTAAAATGACAACAAAAAGGGCTCAAGACATCTTTGGTGTTGGACCTATTGAAGTTTGAGCCATTGAAGTTCTACTGTATTTAATTTTGCATGTGTCTACACTGCATATATGGACATCAGTCATATAATGCCTGTGGATAATCAAATAGTTGACTCTGACCATTTCCTAATGCATCTAAATAAAACAGCCATTACTGGGAAGCCGGCAATCTCCAGGAAATATCATGTTACCAATCATCACTTAAACCTGCAGATACAATATTATTTCATATTCATCCATTAATGCATATTACAAGATAAATTCAGGTTTCAGTATACTTTTATGAACTCCAATTGTTTTTTTACAGAACAATAATCTCTTAGGACCGTGCCTGTGGAGTTGACAGAAAACACATTTTAATTGCATGTTAATTGAAGTTCCTACACGTGATGGGCACTTCCTGATTCAATAAGTGTAAATTACATGTCATGAAGTGATAAATTGAATATCGCAATTCAAACCTGGCTGAATAAATTGAATTGAAACCAAGGAAGGTCTGTATAATGTGTAAAAGATGTCCCAATTCTCCCCTACTTTTGGTGTAAAAATTGTCTCCCTTTTCCCTTACTTTTCATGTAATCATGTAAAAGTTGTCTCCCTTCTCCCTTACTTTTCATGTAAAAGTTGTCTCCCTTTCAATTTGAAACACAACAACATCCAGTTGATTTGGGCATACAAAGGCCATAAAAAAAGTCACTGAAAAATTATCAATTACTTGATCAGCAAAAAGTATGGGAGATAACTCTTACAACAAGAAAGGACATCAATACTGCTTTTTTTTGGGTTTGTTTTAATTTTTGCATGTCTAGGGTCAAAACCATGGTGTTTGGAAAATTATCAATGAATTAATTCTATATAAAATAGAATTAATTCATTGATAATTTTTCTAAATAAGCATGTCTGTTAGTAACTGGGTGTGTGTTGCTTTATTTGGGATAACAAGCCCGATTAAATGCCAAATCAGATCAAACAATATTAAGTTGCTGCAGCAACAAAGTCAGCGAGACAGGCACTAGAAAAGTTCACAACAAGCCTGAGACAGGCAAGTTCACAACATTCAGTTGAGACAGGTAAGTTCACAACAAGTCTGAGACAGGTAAGTTCACAACATTTAGTCTGAGACAGGTAAGTTCACAACAAGTCTGAGACAGGTAAATTCACAACAAGTCTGAGTCAGGTAAGTTCACAACATTTAGTCTGAGACAGGTAACTTCACAACATTCAGTCTGAGACAGGTAAGTTCATAACAAGTCTGAGTCAGGTAAATTCACAACAAGTCTGAGTCAGGTAAGTTAACAACAAGTCTGAGTCAGTTAAGTTCACAACATTTAGTCTGAGAGAGGTAATTATAAGTTCACAACAAGTCTGAAACAGGTAAGTTCACAACAAGCCTGAGACAGGTAAGTTCATAACTTTTAGTCTGAGACAGGTAAGTTCACAACATTTAGTCTGAGTCAGGTAAGTTCACAACATTTAGTCTGAGACAGGTAAGTTCACAACATGTCTGAGACAGGTAAATTCACAACAAGTCTGAGTCAGTTAAGTTCTCAACATTTAGTCTGAGACAGGTAAGTTCACAACATTTAGTCTGAGAGAGGTAATTATAAGTTCACAACAAGTCTGACACAGGTAAATTTACAACATTTAGTATTAGACATTTAAGTTCACAACAAGTCTGAGTCAGGTAAGTTCACAACAAGTCTGAGTCAGTTAAGTTCACAACATTTAGTCTGAGACAGGTAAGTTCATAACATTTAGTCTGAGAAAGGCAATTATAAGTTCACAACAAGTCTGAGACAGGTAAGTTCACAACATTTAGTCCGAGACAGGTAAGTTCACAACAAGCCTGAGAGTGGCTTTAGTTCACATCATTTAGTCGAGACAGGTAAGTTCACAACAAGTCTGAGACAGGTAAGTTCACAAAAAGTCTGATACAGGTAAGTTCACAACAAGTCTGAGACAGGTTAGTTCACAACAAGTCTGAGACAGGTAAGTTCACAACATTTAGTCTGAGACAGGTAAGTTCACAACATTTAGTCTGAGACAGGTAAATTCACAATAAGTCTGAGTGAGTTTAGTTCACAACATTTAGTCTGAGACAGGTAAGTTCACAACATTTAGTCTGAGACAGGTAAGTTCACAACAAGTCTGAGTCAGGTAAGTTCACAACAAGTCTGAGTCAAGTAAGTTCACAACATTTAGTCTGAGACAGGTAAGTTCACAACATTTAGTCTGAGAGAGGTAATTATAAGTTCACAACAAGTCTGAGACAGGTAAGTTCACAACAAGCCTGAGACAGGTAAGTTCACAACATTTAGTCTGAGACAGGTAAGTTCACAACATTAGTCTGAGACAGGTAAGTTCACAACATTTAGTCTGAGTCAGGTAAGTTCACAACAAGCCTTGAGCCAGGTAAGTTCACAACATTTAGTCTGAGACAGGTAAGTTCACAATGTTTAGTCTGAGACAGGTAAGTTCACAACAAGTCTGAGTCAGGTAAGTTCAGCAATTAATGTTTTAAGTGAGTTAATGAGAACCCCAAACAAGAAAATATAAATTTTAGGGTAAAATCATGCTTTTGATCAATTTGTCAATTTTTTCAATCGCATCCCCTCCAACTTCAAATCCCCTCAGAACTGTTTTGTTATGACAGTCTGTAGACACAACAGTTCTGTGTGAATAATGAATATGTCAATAGCTCACAAATAAAAATATGACCAAACTGCCATAAAAAACACAAAACAAATTAAACAGAGGGACAAACAGACAGACATACAACCCTTACTTTTCAATGCTTTTCAATGCTTGACCAATGAAATTAAATCAGGTAAACACAAAACTTTATGGGGTCATTCAAGATATATATTGTGTTCATTGGTATCCCGATAAAATTCATTCCACAGTGCAGTAATTGCAGGTTTTGTATTTTACTTTATTTCTTTGATGTTGTGATCTGCTGAATTTTGATAATACATGTATTATCAAAAGGAAAAAAGCATGATACCTGGGTATTATGGAGCAACTCTACTTCATGGAATTCGCATCGGGATAGACCAGCATGTTGTAACTCTTTACGTTTTCTATTAGTTGTTAAAATGAAAATACATATGTATTAGTGTCCAACTGGATGGAAATATGGGAAAAAATCGATTCAAATTACTTTTCTGATCAACTCTAATTATGTTCCTTTAAAAATTTTACACTTAGTCGAAATCCTGGCTAAATTGATATTTCCCTACCAATTATGTACAGTATTGTCTGATATAGAATTCTCACAATGACCTAATGGCAAGACCCAAGAAATAGAAAAAAATATCTCATTAATTAGTCTAAACCCTGACAGGACAGCTAAATATATGGGTTAGCCTCTGACCNCTAAATCCGATGTGAGGTAAGGTTACAGCTTGCCACAAGGCAGAAGTCCTGTGCGAGGTAAGGGTATAGGATGCCACAAAACCAAGTCCTATGTGAGGTAAGGTTATATATAGTGTGCCACAAAACTAAGTTCTAAGTGAAGTAAGATTAAAGAGTGCAACAACACCAAGTCATAAGTGAGGTCAAAGGTTATAGTGTGCCACAACAATAAGTCCTAAGTGAGGTAAGATTATAGTGTGCCACAACACTAAGTCCTTAGTGAGGTAAGGTTATTGTGTGACAGAACACTAAGTCCTAAGTGAGGTAAAGATAAAGTGTGCCACAACACCGTGCCACAACACCAAGTCCTACATGAGGTAAGGATATAATATGCTGCAACACCAAGTTCTCCTAAGGGAGTTAAGGTTATGGTGTGTCACAACAGTAAGTCCTAAGTGAGGTAAAGGTAAAGTGTGCCACAACACCAAGTCCTCCGTGAGGTAAGGTTATAGTGTGCCACAACACTAAGTCATAAATGAGGTAAAGGTAAAGTGTGCCACAACACCAAGTCCTACATGAGGTAAGGAAATAATATGCTGCAACATAAAGGTAAAGGTAACATGTGCCACAACACTAAGTTATAAGTAAAGAAAGGTAACATGTGCCACAACACTAAGTCCTAAGTAAGGTAAAGGTAACATGTGCCACAACACTAAGTCCTAAGTAAAGAAAATGTAACATGTGCTACAACACTAAGTCCTAAGTAAGGTAAAGGTAACATGTACCACAACACTAAGTCCTAAGTAAGGTAAAGGTAACATGTGTCATAACACTAAGTCCTAAGTAAAGTAAAGGTAACATGTGCCACAACACTAAGTCCTAAGTAAAGTAAAGGTAACATGTGTCACAACACTAAGTCCTAAGTAAAGTCAAGGTAACATGTGCCACAACACTAAGTCCTAAGTCCTAAGTAAAGTAAAGTTAACAAATTGTGCCACAACACTAAGTCCTAAGTAAAGTAAAGGTAACATGTGCCACAACACTAAGTCCTAAGTAAAGTAAAGGTAACATGTGTCACAACACTAAGTCCTAAGTAAAGTAAAGGTAACATGTGTCACAACACTAAGTCCTAAGTAAATTAAAGGTAACATGTGCCACAACACTAAATCCTAAGTAAAGTAAAGGTAACATGTGCCACAACACTAAGTCCTAAGTAAGGTAAAGGTAACATGTGCCACAACACTAAGTCCTAAGTAAAGTAAAGGTTACATGTGCCACAACACTAAGTCCTCCGTGAGGTAAGGTTATAGAAACTTTTTAATGTTTTTGTAACAGTTCTAGTAGAAAAGTTATCTTGCTAATATCTTGTAATTCAGTCACAGAAACTATTTAAATTGTATGGGAACCAAAGAGATTTTGATTACTGTATTGCTTACTTAACACCTGGACAATCTATAAATAAATTCTGTTCTCTATTAACTTAACATGTGTTTTATAACAAATATTTATATTTTGGTTCAATATAAAATTACATTAATTTCTAATTAAATACACATTTAATTATAACCTCTATATCTCCTGACACCCCATGATAAGTTGTAATTTTCAATTATTTCTTCAGCTAGAACATTAATACCTTATTTTTATAACAAATTACATTTCAAAAGAAAAACAGGTGCTCCTAATTCATCATTGAAAAGCAGATTTATCTATACTCTAGTAAATGTCTATACTCCAAAGTCTAAATTACATTTTACTGAAAACATTCTGGAAGCATAATAGCCTCTTTTCATCTTTGAATTGCTTCTACCCCATTTTTAATATACATGTGGTGTCTTTTTACCTCTATAGTACTGAGCAAAACAGTTCTATGTGAAAATATAAGTACTGTAAACCGGGAAATTTTTTCGCGGCAGTTTTATTTTCGCGATTTTCACGTTTGGAATGGTAGCATGAAAATAAAACGGAGCGAATTGACTTATCTATTATTGAAGTCAATGGTCAACAATTTGGCAGCGCGAACTCAAAACTGCGCAAACTAAACTCCTGTCAATTTACCACGAAATAAAGACAGCATGAAAATTTCCCGGTTTACAGTACTTTATCTTAATGTCACTATTTTCTTTCACAGAATTATGTCCCTTGGAAACTGAACTGATGCATCTGAAACTGTGATGCATTGGAACATGATTAGAAGTTGCTTTATATTTTACCCTCTGACACACTCTATTTGATTCAAATGTATACCGTAACTGTCTATATTATATATGATGTAACTCATAAATCCTAACATTAACCCAAAATAAGTATGTAATACCATGTATAACAATAGAAATTATTATAACAGAAAATCCTACAGTAAATCGTAGAAAAGTTCTCTGTCATTAAAGGGATAGCTATGCAATTTTACCAGCAGATCAATTTGACGACAGCTTGGTGGTTTGTCGGAGAATTTTACAGTGGTATCATAGAGATCAATATGACTACATCATCTATAGACATGTCTTTTCAAATCATTCCGTTTTTTTCAAAATATGAGACGTTATCATTGACAGAATGTCAGTTTTTCTCCGCGACATTATGCTTGATGTTACCGATCTGATAACTAAATTTGTCATTCTATTAATTTCATCATTTTGTGCGACATTATCTATCCCGGATGCATCAGTCTATATCTCCCTGATGGAGTCCATCTGAGCTAAGAAAATTGTGATGCATGGCATGATAACTATAGTATATGCATTTTTGATCCTCAAAACTGATTGGTCTTAAAATCAAGGGAGTTAACAAGAAACAGTAATGTGACCTTCTAATCTTAAGAAAATTAAACGCCAAGAATCTTATGAATATTTTTTTTAACAAAAAGCACTTGTTAAATTCCCTCATTACAAAATTACACAAAGGTTATAAAAATGATTTCTAAACTGTCATATAGGAAAAGCTCGATTCCATTTAAATATTCCTATGTTGAAGAGCAAATGACTCGTCTAACATGATGAAGAGCAGTTTACTTGCATGCCTTGATCAGTATTCCAGCACTCAGTTATGAGTATCTTGAGCATAACTCAAACAGACCAAATCCCTTAGTTTTGTTGCCATTTTTGTTCTTTATACAATATCATCAGCCTTAATTCATCAATTTAGTCTTTGTAGCAAAGTTAAACACAGAAAAAACATTAAATATTTGTGCTTTTAAAATCCAAGATCTCTGTATGAAAAACCAATCATCTATTTTTGGTCAGTTAAAATATATTTTGTTTTAAGTATGGGTCTAGATTTTTAGTGTGAATCACTAAAACTTGTGAGGTAGATGCATGGATTTTGTTTTGCATTTTTGTCTTTATATATAGTTGATGCTTTTTGTTGAGCAATGTATTGAGTAGTGGATGTACTGTGTTACATACAAGGTAAACCTGTCCTCACTGTCATTAGAAAGCCACCTGGAAAATCTCACTCAAGTACTACTGCTTACAGTAATGGTAACATTTGTGGATTATCTCCCTTAGATAGCTTTATATGGTCAGGGGAGATAATTCATTTTAATTCTATTATCAAAGGGGATTTACTATTATCTTCCCTTTGACCATATATAGCTATAACTTATTACACGGAGATGAATTATCCACAGATGTTTATACAAACTCACACTCATTTAAGACAGCACTCTCAGGTCCCTTATGAAAACAAGTGATCATGCACTTTGTACAGATAAATCATGATGAGAAGGGGTATTTGCCAAAAATTAGAGGGCATTAAAATTTTTCGAGCCTGAAAGGCTAGAGAAATCTAGACCAAGACTTGTATTTTTGGTAAATTTAACTCCAACTTTCATGATATTTCTGTTTAATTATTCCGAATGTCTCTATCATCAAAACTCACACAGATGACTCCAGGAAGAATAACGGGACAAGTGTCTTGGTGAAGGGGTATTTGCTAAAAATAAAATGGCTATTAAACATTCAGAATGCAGCTTGTACTTACAAAAGGTGTAATAAAAAAATCAACAACACCCCAATGAATCTTGACATATCTAATTTGTTGGAACCATGTACTTTAGAAACAATGATACATTTGATAATAACATATACTACAAAACACACCGGTATTATAGCAGACAACATAGGATTGTCTAACAACTCTATAACTACTCAAATCACCACTACATCTATGTCTTGTACATAATTACTATACAATCCTGGAAATAATAGGTCCAGAAATGAGCAATTACAGCTGATAAACTGACTCAAGGGTTTTTGTAATAGTTTTACACAGTCTAAACCATCATTATTGCCAGTTAATATTTTTATTGATATACTATAGTGTATCCTTCAAACAAAACAGTAATATTTTGTATATTATTACTCTAAATATTGGAAATTCTTTCATTGTAAATGTTCAGAATTAACTTGCTCATGACAAGCACCTGAAACTGATAAGACCTTCAGCAAAATGTTTGTGGCCCCTTACAACAAAAATTTTATTAAAAAATCTTATTTAATTTTCCAATTACATTTTCAAAATTTCTATTCTTCTCTATGAACAAATCCTGGACAAATTTATGGTGGATTTCCTGGATCATTAACCTATTATATAACAATTCCTCAAAAACATACAAATATTCCACTAGTGTAAAAATTCCTTCAAAAGTTTTGTGTTTTAATTGTCTATCAATTAAACAACCAATGTCCATTAGAATTTTATTTTTTATCAATTTGTACCGTCTGAAGGGGTTTAAAGATGACAAATTAGTATACAATATATTCTATAGATTTGTTTGATTAACAGACAAAAGATATGAGTTTGGAAGGAGTTGTTATAAGTGTTACTAGATGAATATTGGTATGATCATTGATGAAATGCAAATATTATACATTAATGATCCAGAAAATCTGCCATTAGCCAATTGACACAATATACCGTTACCACCTAGTCCTACAATATAGAACCTCGCGCTGTTTCTTTTTCATATATACTGACTTTTACCATGCAGCGCAAGGTCCTATCGTATGTGTCCAAAAACATGTAGCAAATGGTTTTTCACGAAACATGGTAGTAAAATTTGTTTTCTGGTTTAGAATTATACTCCCAAAAATGAATTTATGTGTTTTACAGTTTACTGTAGTACCAAATCTTCAAAAACAGCAGAAAATCCCACTTGCATTCTTGAATATCAAATCGAAAGTTGGTAAGAATGAACTTACAAAATCGTAGACAAAACGATATAGATGAAAGCGTACTTCTGTCTCATTCTCCAACAGAAGATCATGCTTTTCACCATAACTACTAAAATGACAAGCTTTGGGGTTAATTTTTTTTCGTCGGTAGATTTCTGATACATGCAAGTCTTTTAGAATTTTCACTCAATTAATCCAAATATCCAAAAATAGACATCTAAACATCATCTTTTTGACACGCTCCCCGTGAGAAGAGTACCCCTTGTTGTGATTAATTCTTTTGTCATTATAATTTAAATCAATACCCGACATGTTTTACCTGGTGGGTCGTCTCGAAATGTATATTTGTTTATTTTTGGGAAATTGTACACCGAGATATAAAATAAAGATACAATGGATTCAAATTCATGAAAATCAGATTTTTAAATGTAAAATAAGAACTTCTTATGTGAAATCCACTTCTTGCATGCATTTTTATGATGAACTTCGTTTTATAAAACACGTTTGTTCAAATTCGAAAATCGTTGAAATATGGCGAATGCTGTAGCTATTGCACCGCTTGGGAAATTATTTTATTAAGTAGTGTTGGGATTAATCGTCTGAATCGCAAGAGAGGTATGTTTTTTAATGATTTACATATTTATGTCCATGAAAACTTAAATGTATTTGAAAACACGACATTCAGTCCGACAGGAAACGGATTTTATTTCCGACATAAAATCATGTCGGAAAGTGCTAATGGAAATTTTAAAGATCTGATGTGACTTTGCACTTTCAAAAAAAATAAAAAATGCAAAAATCCGATAAAAACATTAAATATGGAATAGAAGTGCGAAGTCATATGTTATAGGACTACGGTACCACCTATAGTACTCTTATGTATTTTAAAGAAAGAATCACCTATAACAGTTTGTACTAACAGATTCAACAATTTATTATACTCAGAGTACTTAAGCTGATGATTTTTTTTTATTTAAATATAAATATTTGGTAAATAACTTTTAAATCAGGCAAGAAAACTTAAACTAAATGTACAGCAATAAAGCCCAATCAGTTGTCTAAAAGAACAAGAATTACGGGTACATTATGTGAAAGTAATATGGTCCAATTAGAATATACAAGAAATCTCTAGACTTATGTTCTGACGTGCCTTGAATATTTAAAACTGAAATACTATGTAATAGTGACCTAACAGCTATTCAAATTTTCCTAAAAAACCAAGTCATATCTAGGTATAATTTCCTCACAAAATTACCATCAAGGTCTTATTTTAAATGGAATCTCCAAAAATATATCTGTCTGCCAGACTTGTGTAAAGTAATCCATTACATAAAATTAAGAAATGGAGAATTTAAGACCAAGTGGGCTGATGTGCTTCAAATGAATCATCTAAAATAAACTATAGACCCAGTCTGAGTGTCAGAACAGGAAATTAACTTTCATCACTTGAACAGCATACAGATTAACAAATAAAATTGACCATAATCTGGCGTTTAACTGATAGATACTGTTCCAGTCATGACTTCTGACTGCTCAAATTTTGATGGAAAAAGTTTGATGAAACAGGAAGTTCTTCTAACAACAGGAAGTTGACTGTCTTCTGCTGTATTGTTTCAACAGCATCTGAGTCAATAAAATGTTTGAATTTAATGTTCAGTCATGAAGATGGCTGCTTTCAAGTCAAAAATGTTTAAAACAAAATCAAGTGAGGGGAAAAAAATAACAAGACTTCAATCACATTTTCTTATTTAAGGATATCAAAAGAAATTATGCAAGGTCTGTAGATAGCATGATCATGAATTTTTATGTAGCAAATCTTGAAATTTATTGAAAAACATTGCTGGTTACATGTCAGAGAACCGACAGCTATCGGGGAAATGCTTTGATGGTTTCCTTTCGCTGAAATTAGCGACTGACTTTTATTTTCATTTTCTTTAAACTTATTTAAATTCGATCAATTAACAAAGTTAAAAAAATTTACTCAACTCTTTTAAGTTAATTTGGGTTTTTCTATTCAACACTTATTCTACAACATAAATCTAAGAAATAGTTTCCTTATTTGTCAAATAGTTGATGATATAGAATTAATTGACACATTCAAACTATCGCTTCCAATAACCTGAAATAAAATTCTTATACAAAACACATCACTTTGTGTCAAATTTGTCAACATAAATTACTCCAAGAGGACAATTCAATTTGGAAATAACACTGAATCTTCAAATAATGAGAACCAAAATCATTGTTATTAAGTGATTATAGGAAAACACAGGTTAGGTTTGACATAAATCTCTCCTCTGCGAAGCAACATGTAGTTTTCTGGTATCATTTTTACATCTGGGATCTCATTTTTTACATTTAGATGTAAATGTTATTATCCATTGTAGAAGTTCTTAGAACAGTATCCTAGAAACCAATATTTTGTCTGATTATTCATGTTTTTGTGGTGTTTATAGAAAGACATCAGGGATATGTTGATATGAATTGCAAAATGTTCAGAAGATAAACACAAATCCTAAATTTTTTGTTTAAAAAAAAAAACTAATGTCAAATCTGTTTTACTACTTTGATTTGGAGCAACCTGAGAGGTTTATAAAACTTGGGAAAAAATTATCTTCCTGGTCAAATATCAAATGGCAACTCTAATGGGAATACCTTTAGGTAGAAAAGGCCAATTTATCCATGGAAACTATAGCACTCACAGTGTTCATATTAAATGGGTGCTCTTTTATCTTGAAGATGGCAAATTTATCTGTGAAAACTATAGCACTCACAGTGTTCATATTAAATGGGTGCTCTTTTATCTTGAAGACGGGCAATTTTTCAGTCATGAGTGAAAAAGCAATTTATGCAGATCATCTACTATGAAGTTAAAGTAGTATCCATCTACCAACACAATGGACAGACAAATGATACGGACAAGGTAAAAATAATATGCCCTGTTTGGCCGTTGGACATTAAAAGTTGAATAACACTGTCACTCAGCCCCTGCAAAATGTGACCATGGATGACGATGGTTGACCATGAACAACCATGGATAAAGCACCCCTGCAAAATGTGCATGACATTGGTTGACCATGGTTGACCATGAACAACCATGGATAAAGCAGGAACAACCATGGTTGACCATGGTTAAAGCAAAGTTGACCATGGTTCAACCATGGTTATCCATGCTTCTGACCATGGTATACCATGGTTAACCATGCTTAAAATATTGACCATGGTCACACCATCAACAACCATGGTTTCCAAAACAATGACCATGGTTGAATCTGACTTATCCATGGTCAAATCTGCAATTACTATGGTTAACTATGGTATGACCTTAGGTGATTTTATGCACCTGCAAGCCTGCATAATATCTTTGACCATGCTTACATTCACAATTACACAGGCATAATAGATTAACATAATTATCAATAAAATAAATTGTTTTTCATTATATTATTAATAACTTTTCACAATGCTTTGTGCTTTCACTTTGTTTATCCATATTCAATCATTCAAGTTTAAAGCCCTTTCGAATTCTGCAAGGCTCACCATAATTCCCGTCATTTCATATCTTCTGATTGTTATATTTTAATTTTATTCAAATAATTCCGTAGTTTTTTTTTTAAATCATGTTTTCACTCCCATCAAATTTTTTGCCATTCCAAAAAACAACCTAATGGCAGATCTGGCCACATATTTGAAAACAACAAGTTTTAAATTATCTCCCTTTGTTTTAAGAGTTTCAGTGTAATTTATTGAAAAAAAAATTAAGATCATTTATGAAATCCTATTAATGATAATTCAAAATAATTTTTAACTGAAGTGAAATCAATCATCCAAAGTAAAGAAACAATACAAATTGTGAGAATTTTGCAAAATTTAAAAATCAATGTACACCTCATCAAAAGTTTTTACTGTTACACTATAGATATGTTTAAAATATGTTGATAACTTGTAAAATTTGACTGCGTCAAGTCTCACGATAGTCAGGGGATACCAGGGAAGATCAACTGTCCGAAATTCAAAACTATTTAATATAGCTCTTATAAAAAGCAATGGTCACCCACTGCCACTGACTATGGTTTACCATGGTCATGACCATGGTTGGTCAACCATGGTCAACCACGGTGTCCCATTATCGAAAATTGTTAAAACCATGGTTAACCATGGTCAACCATGGCTATATAACCATGGTGAACCATAGTTGTCCATGGTCAACCATGGTCAAATTTCGCAAGGGCGGAACATGCATGGTTGACCATGGTTAAAGCATGTTTTAATGATGGTTATCCATCCTTTCAACCATGGTTATCTATGTTTCTAACCATGGTATACCATGGTATACCATGCTTATAATATTGACCATGGTCTCACCATCAACAACCATGGTTTCAAAAACAATGCCCATGGTTGAATCTGACTTATCAATGGTCATGTCTGCAATGACAGTGGTTGACTGAATGGTATGACCTTAGGTGCTTTTATGTACATGCAAGCCAGCATAATATCTCTGACCATGCTTACGTTCACAATTACACATGCATAATACATTAATATAATAAAATAAATTGTTTTTCATTATTTTATTTTATGACTTTTCACAATGCTCTGTAGTGCTTTCCCTATGTTTATCCATATTCAATCATTCACATTTAACTGTTAGCCCTTTGGAATTCTGCAAAAGTCGCACAATAATTCATGTCATTTCATGTCTTAGGATTGTTATACAATTTTAGTTTTATTCAAACCGTTCCACAGTTTTTTAAAAATTATGTTTTCTTTCCCATCAAATTTTGGGCCATTCAGAAAATCAACCTTGGGAGATCAACTTAAAGCCACATTTTTGGAAACACAAATTTCAAATATTGGTGGCTTAAGAAGTCAAGATAGATGTGCCAAAGGTGAAGAAGACCTCTGAGGCTAAAGAAGATAAATAGAGCCAAACTTAATTGACATAATAACATCAACAAATTAACAAATTCAAAACCAGTGTATGCTCTTGTAATGGTCAACCACTGTCACTGACAAAGGTTGACCATGGTCATGACCATGGTTTGATCAAATTCATGGTCAACCATGGTGTTCCATGTAACAAAAATTGTTAAAACCATGGTTAACCATGGTTAACCATGGTCAAGCATGGCTATATAACCATGGTTAACCATTGCTGTCTATGGTCAACCATGGTCACATTTCGCAGGAAAGAACAAATATGTATCATCAGACATCCGATTCTTCATCATATCTATTCATCACATCAAAAACCATGTGTCAAATACAAAGCTCACAGACTTTCAGTATTGTATAACCATTGAAAAAGATTTAAATTCATTGTATGTACCAGTTAACGAGAATTGGAGAATTTGTTTTTTTGTTGTTTTGATGACATAAGAGAAATGGTTTTCCTACACAAGTCAGGCACCAACATTATATAATGATCTACTATCTCTTGCCAATACAAGTTCACATATCAATAACAGAAGATAAATGATTTAATATTAACTCACAAATTTTTGTAAATTTTATGGAATTTCTCACTTTAATGAAGATTCCAGATATCGACCGGGATTTAAAATTTCAAATAATAAATTTGTCTCTGCAATGCAGTTCAAATTATTAGTCAAAGCATCATGTTTTGTTTGGATCGAGGTGATAATGTTAATGTCATCAGAGCGAAAGGGAGAAGATTCACTCTGAAACTCATCCAAAGCAGCTCACCTACTCCTTTTTTTATTGAGTTTGTTTCTAGTTTTACTTTTTCATTCAGCTTACTGTAAGACTATTAATTTGATCCCATTTGTTAATATGCCAAATATCACTAATTTGACTTATTGGGGGAAAGGTTGAGAACTCACAATTAATTTACGTAGATCATACATTACCATTTGTACTATATCTTGTGGTTTGTATGCAGCTCTTTTTATTTAAAATAATGATTTTACATGGAGAAACTATACGGCATTTTTGGGGGGGTATTTTGGAAGAAATGATAGGGAAATTTACTAAATTTGAACAACATCAGATAAATTTTTTTAAAATTTGATCATAATACACTTGCATTAATTCGCACTAGAAAAAAGACGAATTTAGGGGTCGCCAAATAATTTTTTGAATAAAAAAATTGCTGAAAAGGTTACCTAAAGATGGACTGGCACATTTGATCAAATTTAAGAATTATAAGACATTGAAAATCATTTCATCAACATTCCCATTGTGAATTCCATTTTTTTGTGAGATGCACAAGAATGCTGCTCAGTTTTTAACCCCCATTCTTCCTTAATGAGTACTGTAGGATTTATATCTTATCTTTCTCAAGCCATTGAATACTCAGATCCCTTTGAAGTGAAATAATATTTTCTCAAAGGTAATTACTAATACAATCCATCATAATATTAAAATACTGGTATAAAAGGGAACTAATCCTATATTTCTTTGTCTTTGAAATTTTTAAACATGACTTTCCATCATTTTCTCTCGACCATCCGTAAATCTCTATTTCAAATAATTGTCAGTAAATTATAAATCTGATCAATTTTTATTAAATTCTCACAAAAAATAATCCTGATATTGAATTTCCATTTTTATGAGTTTTTTTCTGTGATCTCGAACATCCATTAGCTATAAAAACAGAACATGTCTATTCATATTTTCCACTCTTCTGAATTGAGTTGACCACATTTGAACTTGATTCAATAATTGGGCAAGATTTTTATCAAATGTCAGTTTTTATAAAAACTGATGGGACAAACACTGTTGCCATAGAAATAGAGAAATACTACAAAAGGATGTAAAACTACAGATTATTTTCATGACATCTCTGTTTAAATATGAATAAAAATCATCATTATGTCAATATGAAATAGTTCTTGACGTAATTCCAGAAAAAAATTGCTAGAGTAAGAAAAACAAGTTCAGTTGCAATGCCTTTGCAAGTCTTATTTAAGATATTACTATTTACTTGAGGAATTGATTTCGCAAATTTATCCTCCTAGCCAAACCCCTCATAAAAATTAGTCTGTAATGTTTTTCAGACATCTGATCACTTTGGTATAGTTAAATGAGATATGTAATAAATTTCATATCCTATCAGAAGTGACAGAGTGTAAGTAAAGTTTTAGATGTCAAGAACCAGCTCACACAGGCAAAGGCACACACATTTACAATACTATTTGGAATTAATTTTAGCCAGCTAGCCATTTCAACAATTTGTTTCTTCAGTGCAAATAAAAATCAAACAAGGTAGGCCAAAATCAAAACTATAACATGCTGACAAAGATCAAAACAAACCAAAGGGCCTGTAAAGTAACGCTAATGGATGTTTGGGGAGATACTTACCCGAGTTTTATTCAAATGACAACAAACCTGAGGATGATTATGAGCAGTTCAAGAATTAGCGTGAATTATTCAAGAATTGTTTATTAACAAAGTTCATTATAATTCATGAAAAATTCATGAACTTTTGAAGAGTAGTTCTTGAACAACAAATGTAGTCATCTTGCAAGGAAACAATACAAGATGTGATGAGAGTATATAACACATGTACCTGATTGAGAAAGAGGTTAAATCAGTAGATCCAGACAAACAAACAGAATCAAAAACTTAATTCAGTCCATAAATTTATCTTTTTACTTTGATCCAAATAATTTATACTTTTCACAAATTTCTGGCAGTAACTGAAATCTGCCTATCAAACCTATAAAAAAGATAATTTTGACAATCAGAAATTGCATGTGTGGATGTTTACTACTGTTTTAAGGGTAACATTCAAAAGAATTTTTTCTGCAATCTTTGTATTTTATGATCAACAAATCAGAATTTTCAAAGTGACCAGTTAACTTACAGATAAACAATTGTTCACAGAACAGACTTAAAGGCAATTATATAAAGGAAAAACCTTAAAAAATTAAAAGAAACTTGAAAATTCTTCAAAAAATACTTTAAGTAAAACTTGATAACCCATTGTAACTGTATTTACCTAATCTTTCTCTGATTATGTAATGTTTAGAAGTGCAACGTACTGCAAAAGTGAATTTTGACTCGATGAATGAACATTTCACAAACCTACCTGCATCTTCAACAGAAAAGAATTTCAATATTTAGAAATCTGAACATGATTGTTTAAAAAAAAAAGTTAAAATCAACATTACATCTGGAAAAACTCTTCCATTTTGTTTTTGCTGCCAATTTAATGGTGTAACTTAAGAATTGCTTAGAAATATTTAGGATAGAGACAAAGTTCAATCAAAGCACATAATTTACCAAATTCACAGAAAGTCTTGCAGTAAATAGTTACAGAAGCATCTGGATTATGGAGGATTATACAATGTGTTAAGCACAGAACCAACTTGGGTATCTTGTAATTTATTTATTCACTTCTTTATATAGAATTATAATTGTTCCTTTAACCACAAAAGCAACAGTTGAACTATTTCTGCATTAACAAGAATGACCATTTTTCTACTATTAAGTGATGAATCAACACTGATTTCTTCACGATAAACTTATCAATTGATTTTTATGTTAGCTCACAACTTCATTAAATGGGGAAAAAATCAAGAAAATGCAATCAAAACATTAATTTGACCCCTAAAAAGGTCAACAACAGGGTGACTCAGCACATCCAGTTCTTGGTGTGAAAAAAAATAATGCAAGAGATTGAATCGCAGAATGAAAAAAATAGTTCTGTGTAAATTCTAATCACACTTGGTTACTTTAATTAAGTTCTTTTATACAAAATAAATTCATTTCTTCATATCGATATATTTTGCATTGAAAAGAATTAAATTGACTTCTTTGTCTGCGAGATATTGGATTAAAGTTTTTAGACTGAGAAATGAAAAAACTGTCAATAGATGCACTTCTGTTTTGTTTAAAATCAATGCAGTTGTACCAAAACATTGAGGTTATACCGTGAATATAAATGGCTAGCGGAGATGGGATTATATCGCTACAAACTAAAAACTGAATACCTATGAATTATATCAAAATCGTCAAGCAGAAAGGATTTCAAAAATCTACTTCTTTATAATTAACATTTCAACATTTAAATAGATAATTGTATTGTTCAGTTTCATGAAATAGATGCCTTTCTTTATGTATTATCAAAGAACCATACAAAAACCATCAGAATCACCCTTTTTCTAATTTGCCCTGCATTGAATTCAGTTAAATGAAGTACACGGACCTAAATAATTGTCAACTCATTTGAAAAATGTCGCTAGGAAAGGCTAATTGTTACTGAATAAAAGAGATACTGTTTCCTTTTAATCTCTGCAGCAGACGTTTCAACAATGTAGTAAAATAAATTGTATTCCATGACATTAAAAGGTGTAAGGCTTCAAAAAATTCTTAGATGTAAGATAATTCAATGTAACATATATATAAACTACAATCATTTCTAGTTTTTCTTGTGATTTTAAGCTGTTTCCATAACAACTCTTTATATATCATGAAAACCGATGACGGAAATTGCATTACAAACTCAAAAGAAAGAAAATAACTTGCATTACAACATCTTTTTGAATGAAAATGAAAAGAAGAAAAAAAAATGATTGACCGATGCCAATCTCAGGCCAGGGCAGGGAAGATAACTCAACAACTTGAAAAAAATGATTAGTTTTTGAATTCTTGTTCATCATCAACATATATGAGTGTCTTAAGGGTTATAGACATTTATCAACTCCCCCTGTCAAATGTGACCATGGATGACCATGGTTGACCATGAACAACCATGGATAAAACAGGAACAAGCATGGTTGACCCATGGTTATCCATCCTTTGAACCATGGTTATCCATGCTTCTGACCATGATATACCATGGTTAACCATGCTTATAATATCGACCATGGTCTCACCATCAACAACCATGGTTCCAAAACAATGACCTGATGGCTGAATCTGACTTATCCATGGTCAAGTCTGCAATTGTGATTTTAAGCACATGCATTAGCCTGCATAATATCTTTGACCATGCTTACATTCACAATTAATTAATAAATTAACATGATTATCAATAAAATAACTTGCTTTTCATTATTTTATTCTATTACTTTTCATAATGTTCTGTTAAGTACTTTCACTTTGTTTATACATATTTAATTGATGGCCCTTTCAAATTCTGCAAAAGGCTTGCGATAATGTCTTATGATTGTTATACAATTTCATTTTTTTTTCATTTTTTTTTAAAATCATGTTTTCTTTCCCATCAAATTTTTTGTCATTCAAAAACTCAACCTTGGGAGATCTATCCACATTTTTGGAATCACAAGTTTCAAATTGTTTTATGAGTTTCAGTGTAATTTATTGTAAAAAAATTAAGATCATTTATAAGATCCTAATTCAAAATCATTTCACTTAAGGGACATTAAACATCGAAAGTAATGAAACAATACAATTTGTGAGAATTTTGAAAAATTAAATAAAGGGCTGTAACGCCGAACGCAGCATGATACGACCGCAGCATGTCAACCACTGAAATTTCAACAAAAGTAGTTTAAAGTTAATGTGGACAATCTGGAAAGATCATGGGTCGGAACCTCCTTAGGAGAAAATCTGGATCTGTCACTGAAAACTGCTGTGAAGCCTGTTCTTATTCAATTACTTTAACTATCAGAAAGTATAGCACAAGGATAACTGATACATCTTTTGTTATTCATATTGTTACTTTAAGGGAAGTAATTCCTGACTGATTGTCTGAAATAGGCTCTTTTTTCGTTATAAGTGTATAACAATTACCTCAATAATTACACTTTCAGTTCAAATAAATCTAAAGAAGTAAAAACTCATTATAGATCTACTTCATATGTTTACTAATGACACCATTCGTGTACCAAATTCTTCCGATAGTAATTGTATTGTTCCGATATTTACTTTCACAATACACAGCGTCATATTACTATAAATGAACTGTAAACAGACAATATAAGTACCAACACAAGTTGTTATCTAATATGATCATTGTGTGCGGTCATAAATTACGTTTTTGCTTAATTTTCCGACAATTAAAGATCATATCTGTCTTTGTTGAGGCAATGCCAAACACCAAATGCACATTGGCCTCCGCAAATTTCCGTTCGGTGATTAAAGTTTTACGTGTGTAAAATGCCGTGAATTCAAAATGTGTTCTAATTACCTTCATTAGCCACAAAAGACTGTTTTAACTTACACCAAATTCTAAAGAAATATTGTCACAATATATTATACCTTTTTAAATTTGACAAAACTGATTGACAAGGGTGGATTATCAGATTTCAACATGCAAATCCCAAATAAAGTAACCCAATGTTATAAGTATTCATTGTATACTAAAAACAACACCCAGTCCATTCATATAAGGATGTGTGGTATATCTTTAGGAAATATTTTGGAGTGGCTCAAATGGTAGATTACACTGCTACTAATAACTCAACAGACCATGCAATTAGCACAATATATTCTGCTATTTATATTTAACTTATTAGAAATGCTAGTTCAAATGACTACTATACATCTAATCTTCAATGACTAAAACTTCAATAACTCTATCACCATGGATTGTCCCGAAACCTTTGTTAAAAAATAAACAGTTTGACCTCTATTAAAGCTTTAAACCCCTCTTATAGAACTGTTTTCATCAGTCCCTTTGGTGTTCGAGGTATCAAAGTTCAACTGTAATTACCTAACAGAACTTTACATGTTTCATTGCTCTCACTTTAGTACAAGATTGATACTTTTAGTTGGGATTTGGGCAACTTTACAATCCTGAAAGGTTTCTAACTGTTAGATTGATACTTTGAGTTGGGATTTGAGCAATTTACCATTCTGAGAGGTCTCTGACTGTTAGATTGAACTTTGAGTTGGGATTTGAGCAATTTACCATTCTGAGAGGTTTCTAACTGTTAGATTGAACTTTGAGTTGGGATTTGAGCAATTTACCATTCTGAGAGGTTTCTGACTGTTAGATTGATACTTTGAGTTGGGGTTTGAGCAATTTACCATTCTTAGAGGTTTCTGACTGTTAGATTGATACTTTGAGTTGGGGTTTGAGCAATTTACCATTCTGAGAGGTTTCTAACTGTTAGATTGA
>MJUU01058500.1:19440-47399 GCA_002080025.1 Modiolus philippinarum | reverse complement strand
ACTGTTAGATTGATACTTTGAGTTGGGATTTGAGCAATTTACCATTCTGAGAGGTTTCTGACTGTTAGATTGATACTTTGAGTTGGGGTTTGAGCAATTTACCATTCTGAGAGGTTTCTGACTGTTAGATTGAACTTTGAGTTGGGATTTGAGCAATTTACCATTCTGAGAGGTTTCTAACTGTTAGATTGATACTTTGAGTTGGGATTTGAGCAATTTACCATTCTGAGAGGTTTCTGACTGTTAGATTGATACTTTGAGTTGGGGTTTGAGCAATTTACCATTCTGAGAGGTTTCTGACTGTTAGATTGATACTTTGTGTTGGGATTTGAGCAATTTACCATTCTGAGAGGTTTCTAACTGTTAGATTGATACTTTGAGTTGGGATTTGAGCAATTTACCATTCTGAGAGGTTTCTAACTGTTAGATTGAACTTTGAGTTGGGATTTGAGCAATTTATATATATATAATTACCATTCTGAGAGGTTTCTGACTGTTAGATTGATACTTTGAGTTGGGGTTTGAGCAATTTACCATTCTGAGAGGTTTCTGACTGTTAGATTGATACTTTGAGTTGGGATTTGAGCAATTTACCATTCTTAGAGGTTTCTAACTGTTAGATTGAACTTTGAGTTGGGATTTGAGCAATTTACCATTCTGAGAGGTTTCTGACTATTAGATTGATACTTTGAGTTGGGATTTGAGCAATTTACCATTCTGAGAGGTTTCTGACTGTTAGATTGATACTTTGAGTTGGGATTTGAGCAATTTACCATTCTGAGAGGTTTCTAACTGTTAGATTGAACTTTGAGTTTGGATTTGAGCAATTTACCATTCTGAGAGGTTTCTGACTATTATTAGATTGATACTTTGAGTTGGGGTTTGAGTTGGGGTTTGAGCAATTTACCATTCTTAGAGGTTTCTGTTAGATTCATACTTTGAGTTGGGATTAATTTTGAGCAATTTACCATTCTGAGAGGTTTTCAACTGTTAGATTGATACTTTGAGTTGGGATTTGAGCAATTTACCATTCTGAAAGGTTTCTTAACCATCTAATCAACAGTTTCTTAAGAAACCAAGCCATTGTATTTTCTTATATATAAATCTACACCTCGAGTTAATTTGTTACATCCAATTTTTCATTTGCCATTTTAGCGGGAATTTAATATCGCCTCTTTTCACAAAAATATTGATGAGTTTTTTGCACACTGAGTGGTTTCAAAGGAATTTTCTGTGTGAAACGAGATTTTTATGGAGGTAATCGTGTGATGGCTATTCATTATATGTCTATAGAAATCGTCTGATGACTTTTTCAACACAATTACAAAAATTGTCTTCGAAAAAAATTCAATAAGATAAACAAGTAAATCAAGTGTCGTAAAATTTTTAAAATCTTTTTCAATTTACGATCAGAAAACTTAAGTAAGTAAAAGAACGTCAGACAATTTTTCAAATAAAATGTATTGACAAAGTCATTATAACCCTGGACAGTAGAACTTCTTATTATTCTCTTTTATATGATTTTTGTATTGAATACTACAGTTTAATTTAAATTCTTTTCAATAGAGTCTGTCTATTTCATTTTCATCTGAATATCGCTGTAAATTTTACGTATTTTAAACCAATAAAGTAATAACGGCAGAATGACAAGGAAGTTATTGAAGTGTATATCTTATGGATCTCTTCAGAAATTGAAATCTTTTCTGATCACAGCTAAAAGACTGCTTGGAATCACATTAATGAGCCTGAGAGGGCACCCACAGACTGAGAACTTGTTGAAAAGGGTAACAACTACAAAGGACAGTTGAGACCAAAACAACAGCAGTAGAATACCGAAGGAAAAAACACAAGATTACATAAATCAAAGTTCAGAGACAAGGCAAAAGCAAGAACACCAGCTAGACAGAAGATCAAATACACTACATGCCCACAAATCACACACAAACACTACATATACAACACAAAAAAAACTAAAGCACTAACAGTGTGAACTCTCAATAAACAAAGTGACATCAGGTGCTCCAGAAGGGTAAGCATGTCCTGCTCTGTATACAGCAGGTTGCAATTGGCCAAAAAGTTTGAAGGGTCCAATTTTAAACTATGTTTCCTGTCTGGCATCCATTTTGGATAAGACACAGACTTCCTAGACATATACTTGGCAAAGGGCACCTGCACAGAAATTTTCTGACAATGAATGGTTTCAACTGGCCTAGTAGTTTCTAAGGAGAAGATCTTTGAATATTTTTTCATATTAGGGTATAATGTTAAAATAAGTTCCCCGCTTGCAGCCATCTTGGATGAGGTATCGGCATGTCAGATAACTTCAACCATCAAGAAATGCAGTTCTTTAAATGCTGAACATTTTTGCATGTAAAATCAAACTGTTTATGAATTAAAAATTTTTCTAAGGTATAAAGTTATGAAAATTTGATCAATTAAGGGCAATAACCCCTATATGGGTATTTACATTTTCTTCCATAGATCTAGATATGCTGTACACTTTTGCAATTTAAAGTTGACCTCAAAATGTTAAAATTTTGAAAATTTTACAGAAAAGGGGCAATAACTCAAAACGGTCATCAGATTTTTCTTCAAATAACAGGGTAGGTAGATGTGTGATTACTTTTACCCTGTAAGATTTTTGTTATCTGTTACTGTTTTTTAGTTATTTGCCAAAACAATAATCTATTCCTATGTGCTATTTTTAGTAATGGCAGCCATGTTGTTTGGTTCTTAGACTAAGACTTACGGAACACAATTTTGAATCTGGATACCCTGGTAATTATTCAGGCCATTTTGGTTAAAATTGGCACATATTATAAAGATTTTTGAAAAAGTTTACTATGGATATAACCGATAGATGCCAAGTGATGGCAATATCTCACATGGCCTTGTAGGCCAGGCGAGCTAAAAAATAAATTAAACTGTTAGATATTTCATATGGGTAACAATACTTTCAAGGTAAAAAAATCAGTATAACTGAGAACACAGGTGAAAATTGTTGACTACATGATATTAATCAAAGATGGAAAAATGTCAAAGTTAATAATTTTACTGATAAACTTCAGCACATATAGCGAAAACTCTGATAACCTGTAACAAGGCTATCTTGACAGAAATAAGCATTTGGATCACATTCACGTCAATTATATATAATGTATCACATTTCATGCCATAGTTATCTCCCTTTTTACCATTTAACATTGTGATAATGTTCATTATAAAAACATGAACATATTTCACTGACAGATATGGAATATCATATTAAAAGTTATCAAGTCCTCCATGATTTGTTGAAATTTATTTTGGAATCTACTACTACATATCCAGAATAAATGCCATATTAGCCATTCAGTAAGTGCATGACAAAAGAGATATTCAACATGGAGGCCCCATGGGTTTCTTGATTACCTGATTATCAGGGCATTTTTTTTAATGATTATTTGATTACGATGGCATTTGTTTAATGATTATTTGATTATAAGCTTGCATTTTTATATACTTTTTGATTACTAAGCCAAAAATGTATTGATTACCAAAGGAAAAATTTAATGATTATTTGATTACCAAGGCAAAAATTTAATGATTATTTGATTACCAAGGCAAAAATTTAATGATTATTTGATTCCTAGGACCCTCAACATGACTTTTGTTCATTGCATCTTTTTTTTGTAAGTATGAATATGTAAATCCTTCTAATGATGGATCATGATACTTGAGAGAACTATAAATACAGACATGATACAGAAAACCAGAAGTAGGCAATAAATAAATAACAATGCCACTCAAAAAAAATTTCAAGAACAAATATGTAGTTAAAAAAGTGTTCACAGAATTTCATGAACTGCCCTTTGATTTAATAGTACCAGTAATCTTTCATAAGTTTTTGAACCAGGATTCTCAGGAACTCAAATTTCAAGAACTCAAGTTCTAAAACATGGTTTGTTCTAGAACTTCAGTCTGTGGTCAATACAGTGACTCCCTTGATAGAGCTTGTTTGCTCACAAATAAGCTCCTTTAACAATGGTATGTTACCAATAACTTGAAGTAATCACATCAGAAGTTTTATGGCTGACATCACGATCTTGTGGACTGTGCTATTGGATATCTGATTCCCGGATGACAAAAGATCTTTCCATTTAAAAGCTTGAGATTGCTGTTTCTTCTACCGAATCTGACATTTGAGTTCAACAAGGCAGGTGTCTTACAAGAAGCAGGAGATGCTTCCTGTACTGGTACATGTACATCTGACCTCACCCATTGTTTTTATCTGGGTCTGTGTTAATTATTTGTATGTGTGTTTCTCCTTTTTTTTTCTGTGTTATCTTTGTATCTTACATTGTCTTTTGATTGTTCTTTTTTAGACTGACTGCAGTTTGGTTCTTACTTCAGTTACTGAACATTATTCATTCAATTTTCCCTGTTAAAAATGTTCTCGAGATATTTAGTTCCAAACTTGAATGCTTCATAGAACCAAATTTTTAAACAAAATTATTTGTTCTAGAATTGTGTTTCAGAATTTATTCTTTTTCTTGATGTTGATTTTGTAAAAATGATGAAATAGTTCTTGAACTTATGTTCTAGAACATTCCTAAGAAATGTTCTAGAATTTATGTTCTAGAAAATTCCTAAGAAATGTTCTTAAAACTAAATGTTCAAGAACTAGGTTCTAGAACAGTTCAAAAAATGTTCTTGAACTTTTAAGTTTTTAACGTTCAAGAACTAGGTTAAAGAACAGCTCTTGAAAATTTTTTAGAACAATTCTTGACCTGCTTCAATCTGGGGTGGAATAATCCAGTTTTCAAACAAGATGTGTTTGTGAAACACTACATATACCCCCAGATTCCCAATTGTACCCCTTTTGGACCCCCATGACCTTGACCTTTGACATCTGACCTATTTTTTTTGCATATTAAATATGTTCCTCTTGACTAGACCTATACAATTGCCAAGTATCAAAAGTCTACCTAATATAGTTCAAAAGTAATAGACAAGGTTAAAGTTACAGACACACAAACACACAGACAGGAAAAAAACAATATGCCCCCGATCCTTGATCTGGGGGCATAAAAAATGGATTTCTGCCACAAAGTAGAGAAAAAGCAGGTCTGGTAAAATTGACAAAAATAAAATTGGGCATCCCCCCCAAAAAATCATTTTAAGAAAGGCCTGGAAAATTATTGTGAAAAATTCAGAAAGTACATACAAACTTTCTGCTGAACTTATCACATATCAATAACTAAATACAACAAATATTTAATGTTTATATAACACTCAGACATAGTAATTGCAAAATAAATTTTCAAGTATTTGTTATAAATTCTCTACTCCATATCACACACTAGATTCACTTTCCATGTTTAAAAATGACAAGATCTGACAGTCGTACTTCTAAACAATTCTTTGGTAGTTAGACTAACCTTTCATTAGTTTCCATGTGTTCAAATAGTTAAGTAAAGAATCCATTTCATATCAAAGGAAAACTTTGATAGTTTTCAGTTAAGAAAGCTATTTGTTAAAAAAAACTTGTGACATGTAAAATGTTTAGCCTATTTATGGACATAAACGCATGTTTAGGGTTAAGTAAATTTATCAACTCTTAGACAAACTTCATCATTGTTATTGTCAAAAAATTTACATCCAATAAAGGGAGATAATTAGATGTTCTTGTAAAACAAGAGGGAAGTAACTGAATGAATATTTTTATACTTTGAAAGGTAATGTTTTACTTCGCCAATATTCATTTTCTCAGCATTGATCCATTGCAATTTCTGAAACTGAAATTTATAGATGCTCCTATGTGTAATTGTGTTCATGCAGTGAGCTTAGCCGAGTGTCGCCAAACATCTATGAACTCAAATGAGTTTTGGAATTATCCTTTAGACCTGTTGCAATGATGTTCATTTGCAGATGTTCAAAAAAAAATCCTTTTTAACAACTTTATACCATAAAATTTGAAAAATAATTCCAAATAGGATAAAAAAAACTGTCAAAGTGTCAACTGAGTCCTAAAAATCCAATTATTTTCTTAGATAAACCAATAACGACTAAAAAAGAAAATTCTGATGATAATTCAACAGTTTCTTTCTCTGCTAGTACAAACTATTTTTAACGATAAATAAATGAGATTTCAAATTGCTGTACAGATTCAGTAAAAAATTAAGTTATAAAATGCAACAAATGTGGGATTTTCAACAAATTGCCTAGCAGGTAATGGCTGTTTAAATAAAGAACTGCAATTCAATGAAATAACGCATAACAAGTGGATGACATCCCTGATCTTCAGTTTAATTTATCAACCTAGATCAATTGAAAATTACTCCTTTATCTCTTCTTAACAATTGAATGAATGTGAGAATGTAATGCTAACGATGGAAAATTTCTGTTTAGAACCATGTGACCATATATGTAGGGATTTAATGAAGAAAAAAGAATTTGTGATTTATCTTATGTTGTGGGGACATTTCTGTCAACTAGTGTTTGAAATAAATTGCAGAAATCCTAATAAGATTAAACGCTGACAAGATACTTAAATCTACTTAAATGAAAAATCACATTATCTTTGGAAAGAACTTAGTTCACATGGAATTTGAAGTGCAAAAAATATTTTTTTCTGAATCATCTAGAATTCATTTAAAGTTGTCTGTCTCCGGCTTAGCTTTCATCCTTTCCTCAAAGGGTTATACATGTCTTATTCTTAAAACTGACGACATACATTTCAAAGTAGCTTAAAATTACAAAAGCCATACTTGAGAAAAAAATCTAAATTAAATAAATAGTTTAAAAGGACCACTGCTTGCTTTGATTTTACAAATGATACTGATGTAATAATTTGTTTAACTTCTAAACATCATCCTGAATCAATATGATGGCTTAAAATATATTTGTTCAAAACTTGATTGAAATAACTTCAAAGTCGAAGTTTAATCTCTTAGTGATATTGAAATCACAGGTCTAAGTCTGATGTTATAGGATCGAAAATCACTGGAGGATTTTACAAAGACTTAAGTACATTCTGCCATGGCTGGAAAATGTCAGATTTTCATATAACCTTATAGTAAAAAGATATGAAGTGGGTAAAAGACTAAATCCTCCTATCTCACACAGAAATGGAGTAAATATTTTATTTTTGGTAAAAAATACCCTCCTCCAACAACAAGATCATAAAAACTCAAGTCAACAGCAAGTTGCTTTTGCACTTACAATTTTTTTTACGGATCTGACAGAAAAGCTTTTCTTTCTTTTGTGTCGGAATTTTTGCACAAGTTATAACAGTACAGTCACATCTGCAAAACTTATGATCATTTTAATCCAAAGTAGTCTCCCTTTAACATCCCTCTATAAAGACCACATGTGCATCAAAATCCGTTACATCAACATCATCTTACAGGCAAGCGTAACGAACATCAATATATCCCCTGTCAATTTGTATCACAGTTGACAATGGTTACAACCGTTCACCACTGACAATCATGGTAAAACCACGGTTGAAGGTGTTTTTCACTAAGGTCAACCTGATGGTCACCATGGACTTTGATCTTTGATAACCATGGTTGACCATGGATAACCATTGTCAAATATCAGTCCATGGTAAACTGCATAAAAGATCTAATTATTTATCTTTAAAAATAATATTTCCTTTTCTTTTATCCACATCCCCTAAATTTTGGCACATTTCAAGTCTTTGTTAATTAGCCTTTTAATTACTAGGAAACAGGTGCTTGTTTAACCATGGTTTCAATTATGGCTGGCTTCTAAATATGGCTATGGTTGACCATGATTGTAAATATGCTTGATCTCTTCTTGATCTCGCTTGAGGGGGTGAATATTGTTCACCTCTAGTTGAAGACCTTCAGGCGACATCAAGATGAAGACAGGAATAAAAGCCCTGTCCTTGATATACTGGAGTTTTCTATGTATCGTGTGCGTTTTTGTCACATGTACATTCACTCCATATCCTTTTATTTTTCCTATTGAACATAGATGATAATGGTTACCATGATAAAAATCATTACTTCCAAAAGGCATTGTTGACAATGATATTACCATGGTTTTTCCATGGTTGAAACCATGGTCATTTTAGATTTTTGTCAAACCATGGTCCACAGTGCGTGATCCTGGCTCATGAATAGGCCCGCAGCATCCTCTGAGCTTGGAGTGTGAGTCTTCCTAACAGAAGCCCGGCACCTGGATCGGTTTTCAGGGGCTCTGGCTACAGAGCTGCCGGGCGCGTCCCCAGTTGGTGGATAGGGGAATGTCCTGTCTATGCGGGGTAGTCAGGTCATAATAAGGAAAGCCTGACAATGAACCATTGTAGCCAAACTGTATGGAGAAACGTCATGCTCCATGCAGAATAAAGACCCTTTCTATATTTCTCTAAAGAAAGCAGACACACTTGGTGTCGTATGGAAGACTAAATTTCCTGCCCCTACCCATTTCTCCCCTTTTCCAGTGGCAATCAAAAGTTGTTACACCGGTTGTCACTTCCACCTTTATTTCCTTCTTCTTTGACTTACAATTTTTTTGAATTGATTAACTTAATGTTCTCGTCCTGATATAGCTGAAATATTGCTCATTGGATGTTAAACTCTAACTAATCAATCAATCAAACCATGGTTAACAATGGTCAATAGCCAATGGTGAACCATGATTAACCATAGGCAGTGTTTTTGACAGTGGATGGTACTTGGTAGTGTTTTTTCTTAATATACACTTATAACATAGTTCAAGAAAATTCTAAGTCTGCTGCCAGTCATGACCACCAAAGAACAAACTCAGACTTGGTCCAGCATATTAAGTGTGTGACAATCCCAATGCCAAAAAAATGTTTTTTGGTCTCTTTTCTCACATGTAAGTCAAAAACTGTAGGACAAACAATAAGACTAAAAATCTTGTAAATTTTGTGGTACATACTGATGCAGTCTGTTTGATTGATTTTCCATTCACTTTATTGTTTATCACTAATATCTCATACATTTTTTGATGCTATTGGACTGGCAATGAAAGGTAGCTTTGTATGTATAACAAACACACCAAAATGCTTTTACAAACTCTGCTGTAAAGGCCTGAACCTTTGCAGGATTGAATATAACTCCTTCTACAAAAGTACTTCTGAAGTGAGTGACAGCCCTTTTTGTGGGCATTTTGGTTCATTTTTGGATTGCATCAAAACATTCTTACCAGAAAGTTCCAAACTGGACTTAATCATTCTATAAGCCAATCTAGGCATCAATACAGAAAAATTAGAGGCCTTAAATAATATGCAGATAAAACTGCTTGTTATTCTAAATTATCTATGCTAGTTGCCTTTTCAAATTTATTTTTTGCTGTGATTCTGATAATTTAATTAGAAATATACTGATGGTAAAGCAAATTGTATTACCTAATTATTAACCTTAAAGACTCTCAATATATTAGTGTCTGGTGTATTAAAGTAATCTTTACTGACTTCTGTATGTAAACTGCATGTGAAAACAAAATTGAAATTTATTTTAAGCAAGCCCTTTGTGATTGCTCCCCTCAGAGCTCAATGATTTATTCACAAGTTTGACCATTGAGATGAATGATTTAGCCAGAAAAGCAGATTATGTAAGATAAAAGCATGCAGGCGAAGGCTGATTCTTATGTAAGACAATCAATGAAAGGATATGGCATAAATGCACATGAGACAAAGTGTCTACAAATGCATGGTTAAAGTATGAGCAAAGCTCATTGTTGAAGGCCTCATGATCACTTCAAGATGAAGAACAACAATAAAAGCATTGTTCCTTTGCTTGGATATACAATGTATTTGTAGGGACTTTGTGCATTTACTCCCATTAACCTTTCAATGTTTATTCAAACCAAAAAACGGAACGACACTTTTATTGTTGTTCTTCATCTTGAAGTCACCATAAGGACTTCAACAATGAGCTTTGCTCATACCTCATAGTAAGTTCAAGAGAGCCGCTAGCACCGGTTTGACCCGAATTGAAATTGCCAGATGTCGAGCAAAACTACATCCATGATAATGTCATGGATGCCGGATCGTAAACAACAAGAGGTTTTTTAAGGTTAAAAGGATAAAATCATTTCTATTTTACTTAATTATTTTATCCTTTAATGCTGAATAATTTTCAAAGCCTTCCATTAACAAACCAGCATCCTCAAAAACCCAAGTAAAAATGCAATATTTTGGACTTATACAAACAGAAACCATAAACTGACAATAAAAATTGTTCAATTTACTAGGACTTTATTTCTTAATAATTTTCCGCTGATTATTAAACACAAAATAACAATATCATTCCATTAATTGTGTATAAATCATCATCATGACGATGTTTGTCCTCTGTTTATTAGTGTTTATTTCTGATATTAAATCTCAAAATAACTTAATTATGTACGTTTCATATTGATGTTTCCTCCATAGACCATACGCAAAAAATGCCCATATCAGAAAGATCCGCACTAATTACGATTAAATTCTTGGGAAGATTGGCAGAAATTAAGGGTTTTCTTTTTAACAAAAGAATCATATCTCATATTAAAGCAATTATCAGATATTATTTCTATGACTGGTATTATTTCATATGGTATTTACGGCCAAAACAATACGATTTAATTACAAAATATCTGTTTTATTGTTATATTTCTTGGAAGAATTTTGTTTCTTATTGAATTAATCCAAACTGCAACAAAAGTTACATTTGTGATATAATGCATTGTACTTTTGTACCTTAAAAAATGTACTAATTTTTGTATCGTTTCATGTTTGGAAAATCAAATTGTTGATACAGACATATGCAATTATGGAACATTTATCTTCATTTTGTAACTTTATTGTAATAGAAATTATAGACTGGTGTATGTTTGGTAGACTGCGGCTCATCAAAGTTTCATCATAAAACTATCCAATAATGTGTTTAAACAATATTCCTAAATTGAAATTCTACACTTATAAAAGCAATGAAGCTTTTAACTGTCATATAATATATTTATAATATAAAGAGGTTTAACAAATAAATATTACATGATTTTTAATACCATACAATGATTCAATATACACTTACATCTAGAGATGAAACATGAGCTATTAGTAAATGGTTGTATAATAGTACATCTTATCTCAGCTGACATTGGTAAAAAAAATCATAATACTTAAAAAATCTAGTAAATAAAGGGCTATGCCGAGCGCAGCATGATACGACCACAGCATGTCGTCCACTGAAATTTGAAAAAAAGTGTAATTTAAAGTGAGTATGGACATAGGAAAGAGCTTGACACAATAATTAGATGGACGCAATAAGGAGATTGACCAAGTAATTAGCTGGACACAAACTAGGGAAAATAAAAATTAGCCCTTATGACTCCTTATGATTCCTCTTTGACCCTCTATAGCTCAGAAACGGTAAGAGCTACGCCCAATCCATTGACATGATGCTGAAAGCTTATATCAAGAGGAATCAAAAGAAAAAAATCCCATCGAAATGCGATGAAAAATAAAAATTTAAGGTAATCTGTAAATTTACGATTTTGGCCCCCTTCGGCCCCTCATAGCTCAGGAACCGCAAGAGCTACGTCAAATCCGTTGAAATAAACCTGAAAGCTTACATCAAGTAGAATCCAAAGAAAAAAATCCCATCGAAATCCGACGAAAAATAAAATTTTTAGGTTATCTATTAATTTACGATTTTGGCCCCCTTCGGCCCCTCATAGCTTGGAAACGGTCAGAGCTACGCCAAATCCGCTGACATAAAACTGAAAGCTTACATAAAGAGGAATCAAAGAATAAAATCCCATCGAAATTCGATGAAAAATAAAAATTTTAGGTTATCTGTAACTTTACAATTTTGGCCCCTTTCAGCCCCTCATAGCTCCGAAACAGTAACAGCTACGCCAAATCCGTTGACATACTACTGAAAGCTTACATCAAGAGGAATCCAAAGAAAAAAATCCCATCGTCATCAGACGAAAAATAATTTTAGATTATCTGTAAATTTACAATTAATTGCCCCTTCAGCCCCTCATAGCTCGGAAACGGTAAGAGCTACGCCAAATCCGTTGACATAGCACTGAAAGCTTACATCAAGAGGAATCCAAAGAAAAAGATCCCATTGAAATCCGATGAAAAATAAAATTTTTTGGTTATCTGTAAATTTACGATTTTGGCCCCCTTCGGCCCCTCATAGCTGGGTAAGGAATCAAGTTACCAAAAATCTAATAGTAGAGCGCTACAATAATTTTTCATTAGGAATCCTTTGGAAAAAATTGCATCAAAATCGGACTAAAAATAAAAAATGGGTCAAGGACTCAAATGGCCGGGTTGGTTTTATATATATAATGGGTCTGTGTATTGAATATGTTGAAAATATTGATAAAAAATGACTAAGTTAAAAGGTCTGGAAAAATATAAAAAAATATTGAAAATAATTCCATAAAGTCAGGTGCACATCTTCAAACTATATAGAAACATTCTGCAAAGTTTCAAAGGTCAGATATGAAAACTGTAGGAGGAGTTGATTTCATAAAATAGGTACCCTTTGTTGAAAATGTCAATAAAAATGACTATGTTCAAAAGTCCGTAAGAATATGAAAAAAAATTCAAAATGATTCCAAAAAGGGAGGTACACATCTACATTATATATACAAACATTTTCTGAAGTTTCAAAAATGTAGGTTGAAAACTGTAGGAGGAGTTGATTTCACAAAATAGGTATCCTTTTTTGAAAAAGTCGATAAAAAATGACTAAGTTTCAAAGTCCGTGAAAATAGGAAAAAATTTTCAAAATTAGTCCAAAACATAAGGTGCACATCTACAATATATATAGAAACATTGTGTGAAGTTTCAAAGATGTAGGTCGAAAACTGTAGGAGGAGTTGATTTCACAAAATAGGTACCCTTTNGTGCCAAGAAACACCATACTAAAATTTGAAAATGATCTGTTCACTGGAACCAAAGTTATGCTGTCCACAGACACAAAAATACCCAATTTTACCCCTTTTTGGCCCCTTTTTCTGAAACAGGTGGGGTCATAAACCCGAAATTAAAACCCAGGATAGCCATTATGCCAAGAAACCACATACTGAAGATGATCCGTCCACTAGAAACAAAGTTATGCTGGCCACAGACGTCGACGCAGATGCAGATGCCGACGCCGACGCCGAGGACTGCGCCATACCATAATACGACTGCAAAATTTTTGGGGTCATATAAAAATACTGTTTTCCTATTTTGAAAAGTCAGAGAGAAACAGTATTGAGCAACCCTAACTGCCTCAGATATACTTTACTGGTGCCCTGGCTGGCTCAGAGAGAAATATTACTGGTGGCCTGGCTGAAGCCTCAGATATACGTAAGTACCCTGGCAGTCCCGGATTACATCCCAGACAACAGTCTGGGTGCCCAGGCCAGTGTCTTAGATTTATATTACTTGTGCCATGGCCATTGCCTCAGGGAATACCTTACTTGATGCCCTCGCCTGATCCTCAGATAGACATTACTTGCCAGACATTTACTAGTGCACTGGCTGGAGCCTCACAAATTCTATCCCCGGTGTACCTAAGGCTTAATATTCTCCTAATAAATAATTACTTTCCATTAAACATGAACATGAGATACTGATAACAAACTGTTTGTTGACATTTTTTACTACAAACTATTAAAATTTCATTTAAACAATTCTTTAATACATGTTTAGTTGCCTATCTGACAAAAAATTTGAGACAACCACAAATCCCCCATATCTTGTCTTGACAAAATCTGTGACTTGATACTGTTCCTGTACACTAGGTATTTAACCCACCACACAGCGACCTTATCTTTTAGGTCAAACTTTGGCTTTAAAAAGCACCTGATTGATGAACACTCTTGAAAGAGAGCTCAGAATTTCATATGAAAATTGTAGGCAGATTAGGCATGAAAGACAAATATTTTGGAGCCTCAAGAAAACTAATGAATATAGTCCTAAATCCTTGAAAAAAAGAACCTAATGTCATAGAAGTAAGGTTAAAATTTAAAACAATGACCTGATCCCCCTTCTGTACAAACATGCATGCAATAACTGTCTTTAAGTACCAATAAAAGGTTATTTGTATGTGACCAGTGCTTAGGGAGGTCTTGAACTAATGATAAATGAAAAATTGCTCATATCAAAATTTGTCTTGTGTACACGTCAGATATGCCACTTCAGGACCATAACAAAATCTGAGGCAGAAATTATAACATTTGATTAGTTTGACCATGAGGTCTGGAAAAAGGGTTCAAGTAGGTCCAAAATCAAAACTTTTATTTTTAAAGAAGTTCCATTTATAGCTACAAATTTTCTCTTTTGTTGCATGGTACCGTATCAAGAAATGTACTACTGTGGAAGTATAACTTTTATTCGTGGGCATCAATTTTCGTGGTTTTCATAAATATCGCTATTTCGTGGGTACTTAAGTTCGTGGTTTCAAAGTCCCTACATTAAAACTCTATGGAAAACATGCATTTCATTGGGAACTTAATTTCGTGGTTTAAGCCAACCACGAAATCCACGAAAATTGGAACCCCACGAACAATAGTACTTTCACAGTATATAAAGCATTTAATGTTTCATACTAGTCATTTCTTGTTGGTCATTAATTCAGAAGAGATTACTGCTTGGTAGTGGCCATGGCCACAGAGATTGGCTGTGCTGCCTGTTGCTGCAAAATGTAAATATTCTTTACATAAGGGACCTTACACTTACATAATTGATTGTTGGGTTAGCTGTACATGTTTTGACATAAAGAAACATGGACTGTCTTAAAATTTCCAGAACATTTCAAATAAAATAGGAGTAATGTGTTGTTCCTGAGACTAGATAATGTTCAGAAATATTTCACGCAACATCTAAAAGTACTGAATCTTATTACTTCTGAAAAAATTTGAAATAATGCAGTAATTAATTTTGTGTAAATTTTAATGTATTTTCTGTGTAAATCTGTATCACAACCTAGACAAGAAAAAGATAACATTTCTAATAATTAATGACTTTTTAGTTTGCATACACCCTGCATCTATGTACAACGTAATTACCACTTCACTTGAATAATGGCGAACAAAAAACTCAGAATGCAAACTATGTACATATCTTCTACAGCTGTAATTTAACAGACAATTGTTAAGGTGATATTAGAGAAGCTCCGTGTTGACACAACGTTTATTATCAAACATTAATCTTCAAAATCAAAATTTATCTCAACATTTAAATTTCAGGTAAAAAAATAAAAAATCATTTCCTTTGAAGAACCTGCTTTTATCTTCTGACAACCTGCCAACATTCATTATAACAGACATGCAATAAGGAAGGGACCAATAAAAATATTCAAGCTCGAGAATGTCAAAACTTAGGAGCTGTAAACATTCAGGCTCTGGGTCTAATTGATGGACAAGCAGATTTTTAGATTATTTTATTGGGACTGAAATCTAAATGATAATGGTACAAAAATCAGTCCTCAATATCTGCATTTTTTTCAACTTATAGTAAATGTTATCATCAAAAATTGAAACTACATTTAATTGTGGAGATCATATCAGCAGCCTCCGACAAATATCCCCTATGAAATGTGACCATGGATGACCCGATGGTTGACCTTAAACCCCCATGGATAAAGCAGGGACAAGCATGGTTGACCATGGTTATCCATTCTTTGAACCATGGTTATCCATGCTTCTGACCATGGTATATCATGGTTAACCATGGTTTGATCAAATAGTGTCCCTTTTAAGGAAAATTGTTAAAACCATGGTTATATGTCTATAGTCAACCATGGTTACATTTCACAGGGGGAAATTATTCTATCTATATCAAAGTGTTATGAATTAAAAGGACCAACAGATGAATTAGCACACACAGTACTGATTATTTACAATCTATAGATGTCCAGTAGAGAACTGAATGGGTTTGAAGATGGTATTATAACAACACTGAATCCTGTCTAAACATGAATGTCTTTAGAAGCAAATATTCTGTTGTTGTTGACAAGTTTGTTGACAAGAAAGGAGAGGTTTGGATACCCATAAACCGGTTTAACTCTACCGCTAGCTGATGCTAGTGCAGGTACCAAGTCTGGCTATCCCGAGTTCCTATCGTTGTCTAATGTCTGTCTTTTGTCATTTCATTGTTTTTCTTGTGCAGTTCCCTGGTGGATTGTGGCATGTGATTGTAATGTTCGGCCATTGAAAGTGTTTCCTGTTATCTTTTCTTCATTAAGATCAAAATATATAGATATTGATACACATGGATTTCTCTCCAATTTTATCATCATTCATGAAGAGTTGTTTTACTTTATCAAAACTAGCAGTTTAAATCAATGATATGTATAAATGCATCTAGAGGTAATTGCAAAGATATTATGTAAATACTTTATGTCGACATTAACCTTTAACTAACTGCATGGGCGTGTATCTGTGTATCTTTGATGAGAAAGAATCTCTTCTATCTTTGTAATTTATCTTAAAAATTTCTTTCAAAAAAAATCTCCTCCATTGAAGTTCAATAAGTTTAAAAATCAGGAGTATGAGAACCATTAGTTCTATCATGGTAATCATCAAGTAGTCTTTTCTTACATATAAGCAATTATCATACAAACTCCACACCTTAAACAATTTTCAACCAAAAATAATCCTAACAATTAAAACAAAACAGAGGATGGTGGCCCCTGTGAAATGTGACCCTGGATGACCATGGATAAAGAAGGAACAAGCATTGTTAACCATGGAAATAAAGCATGTTCAAGCATGGTGATCCCTCCTTTTAAGCATGGTTATCCATGTTTTTGACCATGGTATACTATAGTTAATCATGCTTATAATATCAACCGTGGTCTCACCATCAACAACCATGGTTTCACAAACAATGATCATGGTTGACCATGGTTAGCCACCGTTTGATCAAATCCATGGTCAACCATGGTATCACATTTAACAAAATCATTAAAACCATGGTTGATCATAGCTATATAACCATGGTTAACATTGCTGTCTATGGTCAAACATGATCACATTTCACAAGGGTAGCCCCTGTCCAGTAGGTTTATATTGGGGTATGATGTCTGTGTCTGTAATAGATATAGGATTCCAATTTTACTAAATTTTTATTCAAAATCAAAATCCTTTGATATAAGTATATAAAAGATCTTTATATTACTAACACAAGTTACAGGGCAACAGAGTACTATTATAAGGGAGGTAACTCAATTTGATTTTCTGTTACCATTTTGTTATCTGACCACAAACCTTTACAATACACCCTGATTCAATTTTTTGATAGCTGTTAAATTTTACTTCACATCCTATAATTAGCACGTCATTTTAAAATATCAAATTCCAATTTGTACCTGAATTATTACAGTCATTCTCAGATAAATGATAGCCGTCCCTAAGAAAAAGTACAAATTTTATCACTAGTCTGAATTTCGAGTTATAAAACTATTGTTCCTGCCAAGATCTATTGAAAAGCATAAAATTTTAATAACAGACCATGAGCATGTAATTTCTAAATCTTGACAAAAATTTTTACCACAAAGGTAGATTTTTATAAAGGTGTGATTTTTTTTCTTACAAATTCCTACATGACAATCTATTTTTACTTTGGTGTAAAAATGACCAACTCTACAATGAAATTTTACACTATATGTGTTACTTGATATATCAAATATTTACAGCAATTTAATTTGATCAGAAAATAAATGTATTTGCTATTGCAAATGCATTACAGGTGTTAAAAAACTTTAGAATTTAACTAAATGTAACCTCCCAAAGGTATCATAAATTAACTAATTTGGAATTTGCAAACCACACAGCTATAATTTTTCAGTGGAAACTGAGAGGAATTTTAAACATTCCAATGAAGAAGTATTTATTAAGTTGAATTAACTGCCCTTTAAAAATATTAGAAGCAACCATAAAACTTCTTGCACATCTTCAGGATGCATTTAATAACTACATTTCATGAAATCCAATGAGCCATTTCAGAAGACAAGCTCTAACAAAGTCAAGGTAACTTCTATTTCCCCTAAATTTCTTTAAAAAAAACAAACAAACAAAAAAATGAACTCCCAGATACAGAGACAGAGAATTGACTGTGTTGGTAAAAGAGTTTAAGTTTTCCATAAGACGTAGCTTTTGGAAGTGTGTGTGTTTGTATACTGAAGCAACAGGACATTAATTGTTGCCTGTGATCCCATCTTGTGATGGATTACATCCCGGTTCTTCAGTGAATTTAAATTCTATTTCAAGGATATCTTCAGTTTTTGGAATTCTTTCAAGCATCTCGTGTTTTTCGAGCAAGATTCAAATTATGTTCTATTTTGATTCATCCCAAAAGAAATTTTCATTGTTGATGTCCCAAAGTATGCTGAATCACCAGATTTATCTTCCCTTCTATTATTTATTCAAACACATGGATGCTACAAAAATTTATGTAATATCTGTCAATTGTTGACACCTAAGTAATAAGAATTCTATTTCTTAAACTCAGTGACCTGTTTGTTTAGCTGTCAGTTTTATACAATATCTTTGTGTAAGGAAGGACCAACGTCCCTTGAATCAATCCGCTCACGGCACTGTGGTTTATCGTATCTTATGAAATATAATATTTCTATTTAAAAATTTGTATACTTTGAATAATAGGTTTTTGTAAGGTATTTCCGAAGAGTCACACAGTGGTTAAATTTTGACAAAAGATGTGGTCATTTAACTCTTAATGAGCTCAATTTATAGTTGATGTTCATCTTTTTAGCATCTCGCCACAGGTACATATATGAAATTTTACACCCAAGATGACAAGGTCTTGTTTGTGTTTTATTGTATATAGTTATATAGTTATGAATAAAATCAAGATTTACATATTTGAACATTGCTTTTGTGGGAAAGGGAATTTTTATCAAGACGAAATAAACTGAATATGTGAGCCAAAGAAGTGTCCTGTGAAAAGTGTCCGTTCTGTATATGTTGAATTGGAAAATCCAAGAAGACAATATTGCATGATCATCAATGTGTTTTATTCCTTCCTTGTAATTTTTCATAGACAGACAATATTTCATGGCAGACATTATTTAATGTTAAAAATAAAACTGTGAAAATACAAAAAAAATTTGCAAAAACAATCATAAGCATATCTAATAATTCATGCAAAACTGAAAAAAAAATTACTGATGAGCATATAAGCAAGGCAATTTTTTTTTGGGGGGGGGGGGTTAAAATTTGTTACAGGAGACTCTAAAAGTCATCAGGTGGGCCAGTGACTGGGACAGGTATCTGCAGAACCTGATACAGGTGTCAATAATTCTAGAGTACATAAGGAAGACTTCCATTCAAATGATAATGGTATAAGGGAGTTAACTCTAATGACCTTATAGAAATCCAATAGATTTACCAATATGATTTTTATTGGAGACAGCAAGTTTCCACTTGAATTGATATAAACACTTTATGTCGAGTAAAGAACTCTACAAGAGATCATAATTCACAAAATATTGTAGTAATGGGGTGGTAATGGGGTGGTAATCTTTTTTTCAAGATTATTATGTCTGCAGTATGAAGAGGGTTATCATTTATTGCCTTTATGTATTTGTAATGTTTACATTCTGCCCCATAGTAAATAACTATAACTTCCATATATAACATCTTAAAACATTTTTATTAAAGGTACATCCTTTTAGTTTTATTATCCAAAGCTGAGTCATTCTGACCATAAAATTGAAAAACATACCCCAAAATACGGCACATTATATTTTTAAAGATATCCCTTATATGAGTATAACTGCATATAACCCCCTTTAAGTTGTTCAGTAAAGTTTTTATGCTTATTTAAAGCAGTTTGAATATAATTTGAACATATCAACAACAACAAAATTGTATCTGATTATATACCTGGAAAAAAATAAGGACTAAAGATCACACCCAAAATTGACTATGGACAAGGACTGCTGGGGTTGGATCAAACTTTTTCTTTGATTTTTTTAACCAATTTCCACTTAGGAATTGCTCCTCCATGGGAACTGGATCAGTCAATATCAAAGAAAAAATGCTCCCCGAGCAGCATTTTACTGAGGAATTTGGATTGGGATTATCCAGTGTGTTGATGGAGCATTTTCATACTAAATCAGAATTACAAACACCCAATATTTGAAACGCCCTGAAAATTTGAGACACCCATGCTCATCAATTGTAGATCGATGCTGTACTATGAGTGTAATCTCTCATCATTTTGTCTTATATAAACACATATTGAACTTTTATTCAAATTGTCCAATTTTAAAAAGCACAGTACTTGTCTGTTATATCCATCAACCAAAATTATTGTTCATAATTTGCAATTTGGGTATTTTTTCTAAGTACAAAAAAAAGTTAATTTGTAAATATGTTCTAGGGTCCCATTTCGGATCTCATTTTGTGAGAAACTATGTTCAGATAATTTTACAGCATGCCATCTTTTTATCTTATTTTAATACACAGTAAATACGTCAGCTTTTTAAATTATGGCCCCAAATACAAAATTTTATGGTTTGCAAGGGTAGATTAAACACTGTTTAACATACTGAACTAATGAGGAAAATTTCTTTGTAAAATCCTTCATCTTTAAAATTTTAATATTTGTCAAATTCAAAGCAGTGTTGCCAATATTAAATTTTAACTGTAAAATTACTTTTCAAGGCTCATTAAATGAGGTACATAGGCATATTAAACATGACAAAATGATTTCATTTATCAAACAGAAAATTCAGAAGAGCTGATGGTTTGATAATGATATTATAACAAGAGGTAAAAAATGAAAAGTCAGGTCTCGATTACTTAGGGTCTACCGATCATTTATAACAAACCTAGATATTATTTTAATTTGATAAGGATATTTATATTGAAGACACAAGGTATTTATATCCTCTAAATAATTTGTTCCAGGGTCACTGGTCGTTTAGACAGCCAAAACAATAAAGAAAAATGGGCTATTAATAAAGAGAGTGGTGAGAGCCTAGATTAAAACACAAAACAGCAACAAGCCTTCAACAGCGATTGCTAACCCTTTCCACTCAGCAAGCTCAAAAAGTCTTCAATTGGAATCATCTGTCTGTCTACAGCAATTCAAAACAAGAAGATCACTTGCACAAGAGTTGAAAGGATAAAATGCCCTCTTGGAAAATGTAGATAGAAGACAGGAATTTGATGAAAGAACAGATCAGATGGGGGAAAAATTAATCACTTGATGTCATTTCATTTCCATTTCTTTTCTTTTTTTTGGTCTATAAATATCTTATTCAGGATTAACCAGTCAGAGTACTTCATCATTTCATTTATGTTTTTTCCACGATAAAATTATATCAATATAATAAAAGTTTTGAATATTTAATCATACTGAAATCTGTATTCAATCGAACAACTAAAGCTTCGAGTTTAACCAGAAATCCAATGTCCTTTAATGACCCCTGTGTAGGGACTTCTGGAGGATAATGGAACTGCTAGTCAACCATGGGAACTCACAAATTAGTCAATTAATAAACTTTTGCCATGTACAATTGAACATTTGTGTATCCATTCTGGTCATAAAAATTCTATTTAAAACATTTGTATGAAAATTCTGTATTTCTATAAAAAAAATAGAAATGGCCTACACCTTTAATCTTCTTAAAGAATGAAATATATCTAATTTTCCAGGAAATCATTTTACACTGAATGACTTTCAGAAAATGATAAATATACAACTATTATCTTTAATTTACTTTAATTAAGTCTAAAGAAGTAATTCTATCAGATAATGACAGGTGTGTGTTCCAGCCTAACCAGGGGATCTTAATTCCATCATTGAAGGATAAAATCTTTGTTATGCAGCTAGCAGTGGACCTAACTGCCAAATGTTAGTAATATATGTGCAAGTGCATGAGTGTCCAAATAGTATTTTATTTTGCTATCTCTAGGCTTGCTAGATTCTCATCCATATTTTCTTGAAATTTGGGGCGAGTGGGTGGATTTTATTCTTTTTCAAACTTTGTGAAAAATGCTGTCTTTTAAAAGAAATTTACTAAAATTTGCCAAAAATCAAGAAAAAATTTTTGAGGTAGGTGGAAAAATGGGGGGGGGGGATGTGAGAATCTACGATATTTTTCTTAACATTTCTTAACTGGACAAGGACACAAGGAACCTATCTTAACTCAATCCTTACTAAACAGAAAACCTATCTTAACTGAAACATGGAAATTTTGATAACTTGTCTGAACTGAACCAGGACTTATAGGAAACCTATCTAAACTGAAGCCTGACATACAGGAAACCTATCTTAACTGAATGCTGACTACTAAGACATATCTTAACTGAACCCTGACTATACAGGAAACCTATCTTAACTGAACCCTGACTATAAAGGAAACCTATCTTAACTGAACTCTGACTATACAGGAAACCTATCTTAACTGAACCCTGACTATACAGGAAACCTATCTTAACTGAACCCTGACTATACAGGAAACCTTCTTAACTGAACCCTGACTATACAGGAAACCTATCTTAATTGAACCCTGACTATACAGGAAACCTATCTTAAATGAACCCTGACTATACAGGACCCTATCTTAACTGAAACCTGACTAAACAGGAAACCCATCTTAACTGAACCCTGACTTTACAGGAAACCCATCTTAATTGAACCCTGACTTATACAGGAAACCTATCTTAAATGAACCCTGACTATACAGGACCCTATCTTAACTGAAACCTGACTAAACAGGAAACCCATCTTAACTGAACCCTGACTTTACAGGAAACCCATCTTAACTGAACCCTGACTTTACAGCAAACCTATCTTAATTGAACCCTGACTATACAGAAAACCTATCTTAAATGAACCCTGACTATACAGGACCCTATCTTAACTGAGACCTGACTAAACAGGAAACCCATCTTAACTGAACCCTGACTAGACAGGAAACCTATCTTAACTGAACCCTGACTATACAGGAAATCAATCTTAATTGAACCCTGACTATATACAGGAAACCTGTCTTAACTGAACCCAGAACATTAAAGGACCATAACTTAACTGAACCCTGACAATACAGGAAACCTTTCTAATCTGAACTGTGAATAAACAGTTAAGCTATTATAACTGACCCTAACTAGATAGGAGACCTATATTACCTGAACCCTGACTAAACAGGAATCTTAACTGAACCCTGACTAAACAGGAAACCTATCTTAACTGAAAATTGATCATAAAGGAAACCAGTGTTAACAGAAAACTTTCAAAACCAACCAAAATCTTCATCTGAAAATAAAATTGGGTTTAAACGCATTTATAAAGATTCATACCAATGGACCAATAGCAGTTATGTCTTCCAAGTGCAGGGTCTACAAGGGAATCAAACCAGGGGTTATTATCCAATAAAATTTTCACCATTAAAACATATATATCATAATGCTCTTTTACCACAAGTGATCAACTATTATCCAATATAAATGTACGCTACCCTCTATACTGAAGTACAAAGTGAACAAAGCGCTGCAAGGGAAGCATAATGACTGAACTCGATAAATAAGTCGCAGCAGTTGGTATACAGATGACAACAAATTAGTCAAGTTAAACTTCCAATTAAATTATTGACAATCCTGCAAAACTTTCATCATCAAAGTTAAAATGGACCATTGAAAAGCTAATCTCTTGATACAGCTCAGCGACTGTAAATAAATTTCCAGCCTGCATTCATAACACTCTATTACTAACGGAGAATACAAAATATTAATATTACAATACCGATGTATGGAACGGTTGATAGAATATTAAATATCTATTACTCTGTAATAACTTTCTACAAAAGATGAAATATTTACAACAAGAATCTATTTTAAATGTAATTTTAAGCAACACAACATTTGGTATAATTCTAAAGGATCAAGTACAAATCTTATGAGATTTATCATTAAATTAACTGTAAATTATTTTTGTGTAAAGAGTCATACCAAAAACACATTATTCACTGTTTGTATCGAAAAATGACTTCATGACATTAAATTGAATATCAGGTTTTTTTTTAATTTATCATCAGTATATATCGTGGCTTTCATTTTCTTTCATTTCAACCCAATTTTCAACTGTGATGTCACTGTTTCTATGTAGCAATATACCACCCCTGGTAAACTAATTCTAAAAATAAAAAAAAATGCACATGAAAAATTTTAATCTTTACAATATTCCAAAGCGAAGCTAAAATCAATCAAGTTTATCATAATATAATCTGAGTGGCATCCTACCACTAACATTATGCCTCCCCCCCTATAAAAAAAAAAAAAACAAGAGAGAGAGTTGTTGAACAGTACTAAACAACAATGACTGACTGCATTTGAAGTAAAAATAGAGTTAACTCCCATTACTCTTAACACAATATGTGAATCTTTTACTGCTGTGAAAATTTAGGCTGTCTAAACATTAACAATGATAATGATTTATCTTTCCTAATTTTGACCAATTCTCAAACACATGAAATAGCATGAATCAGGGTCTCCTTCATCACCCACACCAAGAGTTATCTCCCTTTACACAGAAACACAAAGACGAAATACAATCTATTTAATGCTATTCAGAGGGTTATTTCCCTTATCCTAGCTATAGTATAATGATGTTACCAAGTTATATCTCAAAGTACATACTTTTTCTCCCATCTCGGACATTTAGGGAATCATTTGATTTCACAGTGAAAGATTTTTCTTTGTTACACCAAGGGTGTAAGACAAGCATCTACACGCTTTTTATCTTGAAGGTGAGGCTTCAAGCCTATTAACAGCTCTAAAAGATGATCTTCGTGCTTCCGATAAAATATAGTGCGCAAGTTTCTTTCAAAATCGTAAACATTGTGTTTTTAAGTTATATTTCTTCATTTTCTTGAGTTGAATACTGTGTTGTTATATAAAATTGAAAACAATATGCATGTTTATCAAATTACTGGCTTTTTTTTTATATTGCATCTCGGATCAACGAACCTATTGCACAGAAATTTGTCATAGATGAAAATAACATTTGTTTAACTGTGACAGTGTATTGCATATATTTATAGCAATGAAATGCGAAATCACACAATCCGATTATTTTCACGTATTACGGAATAACTTAATACATGCAGATGTATGCAGCAGTTCTTTGGATGACTACAAAGTTTTGCCATGTGTAGATTTTCAGGGCTTCAAGATTCAGCTCCAATTTGGAGCTTTGATTTTCATTTTTATATCATAATAATACACTCAGCTATTTAGTCAACATGAATGGAAAAGTATCAGATTTAAAAGTATTAAATAGAATACTGACTGCCATAGAAGGGCAAAATTTTAATTAAAACACATCAGAAATGCTTAAAACTTTGGCACAGAATAACCCAGAACTCAACCACATTCCCCCCATGCATTATGACATTGAACAAGAGGCTATCAAGAGCCTGTATCACTCACCAAGGTCCTGCAACATTTTCATTCCCAATTGATGGTCCATCTTTGGTGGTGTATGTACATAAAAATCAGAAACTTTTTTATAAAATTTAATTAAAATTGTTCAAGCAGTTTCAGAGAAGATTTTTGAATGCAGTTTTCAAACTTAAGGGCCATGTATTAATCTACGTTCCCTGCTGGCAGCTATTTAACATAGAACTTTGAAGAGGGTCACATTAGGACTATCATATCAAAATTCTATTGAAATTGTTCAAGCCAAGCTTACAGAGTTGAAGTGAGTGAGTTTCAGAAGAGAAGATCTGTTTATGCATTTCCCACTGGGTCCAATGTTAAACTAAGTTTTGCTACTGGTGTCCATGTTGGAAGACGGATCAGCACCAAAATAACAAGCTTGGTCAAAATCTCACAAGTTTCATTTATGCAATGTTTAAATTGAATCCATTCAATGGTTTTCCATCATTTCCCCTTAAAGTCCAATTCATTGCTGGCAGCCATGTTGGATGATGGATCAGCACTGAAGTAACAACACTTGGTCAGCTTCTCATAAGCAAAGTTTGGATTAAATCTATTAAGCAGTTCTCTAGAAGAAGATCTTTTGTTAATTTAAGTTCACTGTAGCTGGTGACACTTGGTCAGCTGTGACCTGACAGGCATCATTCATGTCATGTTTGATTTAAATCCATTCAGCAGTTCTCTAGAAGATCTTTGTGTGCATTTCCCATAGGGTCCAATGCTGTCGGTCATGTAGGATGACAGATTGGCACCAAAGTAATAACACTTGGTCAGCAGCTCATAAACATCATTCATGCCAAGTTTGGTTCAAATCCATTCAGTGGTTCTAAAGTAGAAGTTCTTTGTATGCATTTTCCCATAGGGTCCAATGTTAAAATTAAGATCCCCATTGGCGGCCATGTTGGATGATGGATGGGCACCAAAATAACAACACTTGGACAGCACCTCAATAAAGCATCATTCATGCCAAGTTTGGTTCAAATCCATTCAGTGGTTCTCAAGAAGAAGTTCTAATTGTATGAAATTTCCCATTAGGTCAAATGGTAAACTAAGTTCCCCATTGGCAGCCATCTTGGAAGCGGTCGGAAAACTTGAACATGTTCAATAAAATATAGTCCTGAACATGCTGAACATTTTTGCAATTTAAACTTGACCTCTATCTCAAAGCCTTTTTGAAATATAGGACAAAAAGTAAAAAATCACGAAAAATTTGACCAAAAAAGGGCCACAACTCATATATAGGTACTTGGATTTTCTTCAAAATATCCTTGTGGGTAGATCTTAACATGCTGAACATTTTTGCAATTTAAAACTTAACCTCTATCAGTTATAGTTTTTTTAATAAAAAATAAAAAACATCAAAATTTTGAAAATTTTACGGAAAAAGGGCAATGACTCTTAGACAGGTCATCAAATTTTCTTCAAAATTTCAGCATGGGTAGATCTTCTCATGCTGATCATTTTTACACTCTCAGATTTCTGATATCTGTAACAATTTTTGAGTTATTTGCCAAAAACTGTAATTTACCCCTAAGTTCTATTTTTAGTAACGGCAGCCATGTTGTTTGACCTAAGACATACAAAATAACAATTTGAAACTAGATACCCTAGTGATGATTCATTTAAAGTTTGGTTCAATTTGACCCAGTGGTTTCAGAGGAGAAGATTTTTGGAAGTGAGCTAACAACGGACGGACGACAGGTGGACGGACAACGGACGCCAAGTGATAGCAATAGCTCACCCTGAGCCAGGTGAGCTAAAAAGGGGAAGTAATTCAACGATGTCAAAAATGTCATTAAGACAGTGGTTTGTTTAATTCCATGTGGGAGAGAGAGAGAGAGAGAGGGAGAAAAAATCAAACACAAGTGATAGTGCCAGACAAAAAATTTTGGACACCCTCAGGTAAGATTCCTCAGCAAGCCTTTTCCGAGTACTTGAAATCTTACCTTTGGGTGTCTGAGAATCTTATATTCTTCATATTTTTATACGAGGACACCAAAGAACAGAACAAGTGATGACCCTAAAAGATGTCTCGCCTGTCCCTGCTGGACTCTAAATTGATGTGAAATCTAAGTGAACTAATCAGAAAAGTGAACATTCTCACCAGACTGTGAAATTGAGGTCAAGGACAAAAGTCACCTGCCAGACTGACATGTACTACCCAAGACCAACCTACATACCAAATATTATCAACCTACCACTTCTAGTTATTGAGAAATGGACTTAAGCAGAAAAACTTAACGNGTGAAATTGAGGTCAAGGACAAAAGTCACCTGCCAGACTGACATGTACTATCCAAGACCAACCTACATACCAAATATTATCAGCCTACCACTTATAGTTATTGAGAAATGGACTTCAGCAGAAAAACTCAACGTGGCCACTAGACTGTGAAATTGAGGTCAAGCACAAAAGTCACCTACCAGACTGACATGTACTACCCAAGACCAACCTACATACCAAATATGATCAGCCTACCACTTCTAGTTATTGAGAAATGGACTTAAGCAGAAAAACTTAAC
>MJUU01058500.1:8827-19357 GCA_002080025.1 Modiolus philippinarum | reverse complement strand
GCTGCTGGAAAGGTCATCACTTGGTGGTGCTGTGGACCAAAGATGATGTTTGTATGTATTACCCTTGAAAAGTTATGAAGGTTTTAGAAAAAAGTTTACGCGGCCGCCGCCGGATTGCTATACCTATGTCTCGCTTTCAGCAACTTTCGTCGCAGGCGAGACAAAAACTATAACTTATAAATCCTTTACTATTACAATCAAACCTAATTTTCCTAATTTCTGTATGGAGCTGACAGTGAATTACTGCGAGGGTTGGTTCAGTTTGATACTAAAGCACCCCTATAAAAGCCTGTGTAATCTTTTATAATATTTACTAAGCCCTCCACAAACTTTTAATGTTGCCACAATTTTATATCCCGCTGGCAAAATATAACATTAAGTTAAAAGGTGTGCAGTATTTTACACTAAACCAGCAAAAAGTAAAACCAAAACAAATTTTGTCACTGATAAGGCGTGATAAAATATTTCTGTAAATACCCCCGGGGACAAGAGACTTAATGTTAGATTGTATTCCACCATGGCGGTAATCCTAGCGACCTCAAGTGTCATCATTTAATCTTCAAACACAATTTCTGATAACTTTACACAGATATGTAATCAATTAAATCCATGTATATTGCTGGTTATTTATTACCATATTTTGACAATTTGGAATTCTTTTTTGAAATATTAATAAATATTTGCTCAGAATTTAATAAGGAAATTTTTTCAACATTTTTAACATGAATTTGATAAAGAAAAATATTGTGTTTATTAATGACAATTATATGATTATCAAATTTTGAAAAATAGAAAACCTGATAACCCCTGCGAAATGTGACCATGGTAGACCATGGTTGACCATGAACAACCATGGATAAAGCAGGAACAACCATGGTTGACCATGGTTAAAGCATGGTTGACCATGGTTCAACCATGGTTATCCATGCTTCTGACCATGGTTGGCCATGGTTAACCTTATAATATTGACCATGGTCACACCATCAACAACCATGGTTTGATGGTCAAGTCTGTCATGACCATGGTTAACCATGCTTTGACCTTAGGTGATTTATGCACCTGCAAGCCTGCATAATATCTTTGACCATGCTTACATTCACAATTACACAGGCATAATAGATTTACATAATTATCAATAAAATAAATTGCTTTTCATTATATTATTTATGACTTTTCACAATGCTCTGTGCTTTCACTTTATGTTTATCCATATTCAATCATTCAAGTTTATAGCCATTTCGAAGTCTGCTAAAGGTTCACCATAATTTATGTCATTTCATGTCTTATGATTGTTATATTTTAATTTAAATTTTACTCAAATAACTCTGTAGTTTTTTTAAATCATGTTTTCACTCCCATTAAATTTTTGGCCATTCCAAAAATCAACCTTGGCAGATCTAGCCACATATTTGGAAACAACAAGTGTTAAATTATCTCCCTTTGTTTTAAGAGATCCAGTGTAATTTATTGAAAAACATTAAGAGCATTTATGAAATCCTATTAATGATAATTCAAAATAATTGAAATGAAGTGAAATCAATCATCGAGAGTAAAGAAACAATACAAATTGTGAGAATTTTGCAAAATTTAAAAATCAATGTACACCTTATCAAAAGTTTTTACTGTTACAGTGTTCACTTGTAAAATCAAAGTAGGTGTGCCAAAAGTGAAGAGGAACTGTAAGGCTAGCGAGGGTGAACAGAGCCAAGTTAACAGACATAACAACATTAACAAATTCAAAACTATTGAAAATAGCTCTTATTAAACCATGGTCAACCACTGCCACTGACTATGGTTAACCATGGTGTCCCATTTAACGAAAATTGTTAAAACCATGGTTAACCATGGTCAACCATGGCTATATAACCATGGTTAACCATGGTTGTCCATGGTCAACCATGGTCACATTTCGCAGGGGAAAATTAGTCGTGTAGAAATAATATAAAATATATTTTGTCGATGTATGCAAACTGTATAATAACAATATGTGGATATTTCAGGAGGTGCTTTAATTTTTGCTTTATTTGCCATAATCCTATGTCTCAAAAATTATATACTAAATGATAAAACCACAAATATTTCAGTCCGTAAACATAAAATCAAACAACTTTGAAAGAAATCGCATAATTCTGCAGCCCTTTTCACAAAAAATCTTACGATAAAAATTAGTCGTAAGTCTTTAACATTCTATTTTGACTTACGATTAAAATTTGTCGTAAGATTTTTTGTGAAAAGGGCTGCTGGACCCATAAAAATATTACCATTGGCACAATATAAATTGAAAAAAAAAACCAATTGTTTTGTTCAAGGGTCAGAGAAAAGAGTGACTTATCTACTGATCTGAATTATTATTCAAAGGGGAATTGCTTTATTAATAAAGAACAAGAGACATTTTACAATATATGGAGGAGGTAACAGTGAATTTTTTTCATTTATAACTTTAAATGATCTGCAGATTTTAAGCTTAATTGAATGTCTTCTGTAAATGGACCATAAAGCCACGCCAAATTATCATAATGTTTATCTCCATAAAGCATAAAATATTGTTATGTTTATATGATATGTTAGACCAAATCTCTTCACCACTACAAATCGCTAAATGATTTTTTTGCAGCCAGATATTGATAAATTTTTACTTGTTGGTACAACAGAAAATACAAAATGATGACAATGTTCAAACCAGCAGAACATGAAAGTAGAAATATATTCTGTAAAAAGGCATTTGTATTGATTAGTTCTATATTCTGCTCAAATGAAGTGATAGAATTGTGCTATACAAAAGGGATTTTAGAAAAAGACAAGTGCTTAACACTGATGTCTTTTCCTCTAATTTCACTGCCCCCAACTCATGATTTCTAACCTGTATATATGAAAGACATAATATTGATCTTTAATTTGATCTCTTGCAAGAAAATTATTATGTTTGCAACAGTCCCTCTACATTTCTTCTTAGATTATTTTTCAGTTTGATTTTTATTTGCACACAAAATAAAGTTATCTATCAGAGACAATATTTTGCTTTTTCATCTTTTTTGCTTTTTTTGTTTTTGTTTTGTTTTGTTGTTATTTACATTATTACTATCATTATTAAAACAATCATTCATTTCTTTATCATTTTTTATTGTCTCCATGAGATCTTCAGAGACCATTATAATACTGCTGACTTAAGGTGTTCAGAGAATAAGATGCTAATTGAGTTAAAATGTCTGACACTAAGTAAACTTTAAAATGTCACGAAAAAATCAGCAGCAGAACTTTAGAGAAACAATGTATGTTTATATAAAGTCGGCTTGGCAAATGTTTCCTCCACTTCTGTTTAGGCTTAAAGTGTCAAACAAATTAGAAATATATTATTCTAAATAAACTTCTTGTTCAATTTGAAAATCTTAAGAGTGTTGCAAATCTACAAGAAGGTTGAGTAAGTATAAACATATATACTGATACAGATGTTTGGAATTTACAGAGATTATTCCTAATAAATATTGCCTCATTGTTACATCTTCAATTATCTACTAAATTTACTATTGCATATATTCTGTTTTAAGCTTAAACTTAGAGAGATCTATGACAGCAGGATGGCCGAGTTAAGTTAACAAACCTCAAATCTAATACACTAAATGAATGGTCACAAAATTTAAATAGCGGAAACTTCAGAAACCAGCCATTTAAACTGAACTTGAAATGTTACCCTGAAATAGCATTTTTGGTTTAAAAAGTTAGCCAATAAACTTTTAATTTAATGTATCCCAAGAAAGTTATTATGTCATAGCCATAATGTAAAAAAGTAACAAAATTGCATTATTGCATACTGTGGCCAAAAAAAATCTTATGTTCGCATAGTTTCACCATCATAACTGGACAGTTTACATTTCAGGATCAACTTTAAAAAGGTCTACAATGTCAACAAGCATGCAGAAAATGACTACTGGGTTAGTGAATTAAACCAATAAATTGGTATATTAGTTTGAATTTTCTTAATTTCCTTGCAATAACTGTAAAACTTTGTCCTACAATGTTCGATACATTTATATTTCTAATCCTCAAAAGCATGTTTCCAACTTACTGCACAAAATCAACAAAAGACGGAGCTTAAGAATATTTAATTTTGTGTCAGTATGACAAATCTATTGAAGAAAATAAATATTTGTTTAGGACCATCCCCGCCCACAGTGTCTATGACTGGTAGTTAGATGCATCATTTAAATAATTCCAAAAGGTATAATGGAGCAAAGTAAATAAAACCTTGATTGTTAGGGACAGGACAAGATGATAAATTACAGGAATTGTATACATACTGTTAATGAACTTTCTATTGTACATGATTTATTTCTAGCATTCAAATCAACCTGCTAAATACGGTAAAACGAAATATAAGTAAGTTAGTCCCATGATTTTGTGTTCATAATTATCCAAAAAAGTATTTTGTATAATTGTAATCAGACATATTGGCCAAAAATGTATCAAGTAAAAACAAAACCTGATAAAGTGAAGAATATGAACACAAGACTAGTACTACCAGAATTGTACAATAATATATGTGTACCAGGATTGTACAATACTGCAAGATACCAGAAAAAATTGTTACTAGAGAAACAGTTATGTCCCTTTGATTGTTAATAAAGTAGCAGTTGTTTCCCTTTGATTGTTGAGTCTTATCGGATCAAATGGTCATATAAAAGACATTCAAAGACAAAAACCAATAAGTCACTTAACAAATTAACAAGTAGATTTAACGATTTCCCATTTACAGAAAGAAATCATAGTTACTCATTTACAAAACCATATAGCTGTTTCCATTAAGCTTATAGACTGTGCGGTGCTTAATCCTGGCAAATCACTCTATCAATGGTAAAAACTTAGTCAGGTTCTAACAATGATTATAGACATTGTACGATTTGAAGGCAATGATCAGTAGGATTGATCAATTATTATTGCTTTATAAAGTATCAAAATAACTTGTTTTTGTTGGAAAATTCCAACAGTATCGAAGAATTTGTCTTTCAAAATTCCATAATAGTTATTGATATAAGGTCATTTGGTGCATATTTATATTCATTTCTTTAACAAAGAATGCTTAAAAGTCAATACACAAATTATATTCTTTTTACTGAGTAACAGCTCACAATACTTAAGCTACAGAAAATATAAAATCATTACTTTTTTGGCCAGGTTGCACAGTGTGCAAATCCAGGTTATAGTATGGTGAATGTTGGATGGACAGGTGGGCGGATGGTGAGGCAGCAGGCAGGAAAAATGGGGTATCCATTTTGTGATATCAACTCCTCCTACAGTTTTCAACCTAGATCTTTGAAACTTAGCAGAATGTTTCTATCTATATCAAAGATGTGCACCTGACTTTATGGAATACTTTGAAAATTTGAAAATTTGAAGAAAAAAAATTACGGGATATCTTGTTATTGTAATATCGTCTCTTTCTGTTTTTTTTAAGGATTATTGTAGTAAATATTATAATAACAGAAAATAAATAATAATTTGTATCTTAAATTGTATCATGTATATTGTATTTGTAAAACTAACGAATATTCAATAATTCATTTCACACTCAGGGATACTTAGCTTAATGCTGTACGCTGAGTAAATTGTTAACAGCAATAGTGCAAAAAAAGTTAATTGATGTGTTAAAAAAAAAAAAAAAAAAAAAAAAAAAAAATTCTAGACTTTGGAACAGATTTTAGAGGTCCAAAGTCAGCCTAAAAAGCTTATTTGTTAATTCAGTTTGTGTAAATTAGTAACTCCTTCAAAACTATAAGTCATATTCCTAACAAACTTGCAAGATGTTTTTCACCAGATACTTGTGCATGTAACATATTGTAGAGGCTCACTGAGCCAAAATAGCTCATTTGCTGATTCGGTTTCTTAATCTAGAACTTCTTCCAAATCGCACATCATATTTCAACCAGACTTGCAAAATATGTTGTTCATTTGATCTAGTTGTGCACCAGAGAATTACTTAAAATTTTTATATCACATATTTTAGAGGTTCACTCACTCAGAGCCAAAAAATTTCTTTTGTTAATTCAGTTTGTTAATCTTCAACTCCTTCAAAACTTAAGTCAGATTCCAAACAACCCAACTTTCATGTTATTGTGCTTACTTCATCTGGTTGTGCACCCTAGCCTTTACTAGAAATTTTTATTTTAATGATTTGAGAGGTTTCCCAATCCGATTAATAAGCTGAAACTCCTTCATAATGCCAGATTCTAAACATTGGAATACAAATATTTTATCTTCTTCACATGATCAAGTTGTGCACCTTATATTTATTATTTTCTAGAACCAATAATAGCTCATCTGCATTGCAGGTGACACATTAGTGTTCCATGGAACACCCATCATTTTTTTCTCAAAATTAACATGCCTAAATTACAGTTTTAAAGTTAATAGTTAATTACCATTTGCCACAAGTGATATAAATTGTATTTAACTTTTACTTGGTTTGTTAAGAATGCACATCTTGCCATAAGCTTCAATGTAAATATTATATAATACTTAAGATATTATTTTAGTTCCCTTTGATATGGAGAGTATAAATTGATTCACTTCAACTTTACTCCTCGTTATTCAAATATAACATGCACATTTTTGCATGAAAATTGAATATTTAAACCACCATCAAAGACAACACAAAAAGGACCTTATGTCATGATTTACTCAAGGAAATAATCTTGTCCTTCATACATAGAATATGGCCTTTAACATCGTCAAAAGAGAATTCTCAATTCAAAGTACGATCATTAGTATAAATAGAAAAATAACACAATACCTTTAATGTATACACTGCAGAAATATGTATGTAATTTAGCAGACATGTGCATGTATAACCGAGTTTGGAAATACAAGCAATACACAATGTTCTATCTACACCACATGGTTATAATGCTATATCAAAAGCTAAATGAATGTATGATGTACAATTAAATTATATAATCTTTATCTAATTGTTTCCAAAGTCATAATTGTATCCAACTTAATAAAGAGTCTTTTGGTGTTATTTCTTGGTTTGTTTCAGTGGCCTTATTACTGACAGCTTTAATCTTTGCATTTTTTAAAAAATCTATATTGAATATGTGTTCAAAGATTCCCCTTGTCAATTTGTGATCAAGGTCAACTATGGTTACCCTGACAATCCATGTTAAACCATGGTAGAGGTGCTTTTCACCGCTGTCACCGCTGTTACTATGATTTTTTGATTTTTGATAACCATGGTTGACCATGGTGAACAGGTAGACCATGGTTGACCATTTTCATAGATCAGACATTATGGTTAATCAGACCATACCAGTGTGATTCATGGAGTGAACCATGGTTCATAATAAATATAAATAACCATGACAATTGGTCACACAAAAATTAAATAAAGAATGCCAATTTTTACCTTTAATTTACATGATCTTGCTATACCTAAAGCAATACAATAACAAATCTTAGTGATAGAATTCAATGTGGTCTCCGGGCCTTTGTTTTCTGTCTTCAGAAATTGATTTTTTTTTCAGCAATGCTGAGATCATAATACTATTCCCAGCAATTTTAAAAAAAAAAAAATAATTTCTAAATATAAATTTGTTTTTAAAACATTATTTTTTTTTTAAAATTTTCAAAATATTAATTATCCTAGAAAATAGCTTATGAAGTAAAACTTCATGTGGTTAACCAAGGACGTATATTTAGAAGGATACGCATCTCGTGATCATTTGGAAATATGTCGCGAAGTGAGATTTTGTCTATTTGGAGCCCTCTCTTTGCAGCCTTATTACAACGGAAATATAATAATGATAGTCACAAAAATTGTTCGGCGAGTACAGTAGATGTTAAACTTCAGGAAAATATTAAATTTGTGAAATTCTGTGCATTACTTTTTAAGCCTTTAGTTCAAAATTGTCGTGCATTTTTACCGATAAAAACCGGAAGATGAAAAAAAGTCGAACAAAATTGTTTTGATTACAATTTTCAATCATGTGTATTGAAGAAACTACTTGCTATAATGTAATGAAATTTACTCTACGGATGTAAAAATTATTCAGCTTTCAGGAAATAATAATTTTATCAAAATCCATAAACAACTTTTTAAGTAGATAGCTCAAAAGTGAATGCATACCAAACGCCTCGTTATAAATTTTAAATTGCAACATGGATTGTGTACGAGTTTCCTATCCTTCTAAATATACGTCCTTGGGTTAACAAGCTCCAAATTAAGACAGTTAGCTCCCCATATTCTGGGATTTCTGTACGATTTACAGAATCCTCTGGTTTTATCCAATTATATTACAAATTTTTGCCCATGGACCTACTAATTTTTGCACAGAATTTTTTGCATTTTTTCAAGTTTATGTAAATCACCAGCTATTTAATATAATAAGCTAAATAATTCAATAAGAATTAATTATATAATACTATATGTATTTCAATTTGAATTTTAATTGAAAAACAATTAAAATCACCTCATTTTCATCTTTTTTTTCTTTTTTACTGTAAACTGGCAAATTTTCATGACAGTTTTATTTTTCGCTATTTTCGTCTTTGAAATTGAAGTTCGAAAATAAAACGGCACGAATATACTTGTCTATTATTGAAATCAATGGTCAACAATTTGCCAGCACAAAATCAAAACTGCGCAAACAAAAATCCTATCAAATTATGGCGAAATTTTCCCAGTATACAGTAATTATTAGTTTGTTTTTTCTAGCCCATCATTTGTTTGTTCTCATTATCAGATCAGGAAATCTCCAATTTCTACCATTTCATCTACTAATTGTAATTGCTATATTTTAACTTGCTATTTCTTTCATTATATTTTTAGAAGTTATTTGCGTGTATTTTTTGCAGTTCATAACTGAGATTTTTAATCTATGCATTTTTTCTTTAAATTGTATCTGTCTAGAGGGAGAACTGTATACAAAGAGTCTAATTATGACATAATATTTGATCAAAATTTTTATGCAAATGAACCTTCTACATATTGTGTTCCAACATTTTAACATGTTTAGCTATAGAATTACTTAGACATCTAGCCTTCGATCGAGAAGTGACAATTCTTCGTCAATGTATTACTGAGGTGCGTAAAATGATTGCTTACAATACAAGAGTTGATTACGGGAGATATTTACGTCCGGCAATAAAAAGCAACAAAACAAAGGAGAGGTGGATCACATTTACTATTAGTTGTCAGATTGGATCTTTATTTATAATAACTACAAAAGCATTTTTTAAAACATTCAGGAGATCAAGTGTCTACGATTATTATGTGAAGTAAACTTCATTTAAATTTTATAGCAATTTAAGTACAAGACTTTAGCAACCTTTACATCTTTTTCATGAATAACTAATTCCCATTTCTGAGGAGCTGTGAAAAAAAATGTCTTTTTGTAAGAATTACTTAGACTTGTATGTAATAATATCACAGATCAATTTGGATTTCTTGAATACCAAAATTAAGACCAATAAAAATTAAAGCCTGTATTAAAGGAGAAATAATGTTATACTCCCAAGATTCACCATAGTTGTATACTGACTGATTATGGTTGCATACAGACATCATGGTCATTACCATGGTCTGTTTAACCATTGGTCCAATCTATGACAATAGTTAACCTTCATCATGGTTAACTTTGGTTGAGGGGACAGACAGGGGTGTTTTTCTCCTGTTCCTTTTCTCCTTCCTAGTCCCACCCACTTTTTCCTTTCACCCACCTTTTTCTCCCTAACTCCCTTTTCTTCCCATCTCCCTTCAATATCCATTCCCTTTCTTGTCCATTTTCTCCTTTCTGCATTCTAAATTTAGACTCTTAATAGTGATGTAAAGAATGAAGTAGTGAGATCCTCCCCTGCGAGATGAAATTCATGACCTTATGAAATATCATGAATGATTCATGAATATTCATGAATGATACATGAAAGTTCATTATAATTCATGTATGAATGTTCATGAATTTAATTCATGAATTATTCATAAAAGTATTTCATGAATGTTCATGAAGTTTGATGAATCATGGGTTGTTCATAAAATTCATGAGCTATTCATAAAAGTATTTTATGAATGTTCATGAAATTTTGATGAATCACGAGTTAATCATTAAAATTCATGAACTATTCAAAGCATTTTATGAATGTTCATGAAGTTTTGATGAATTGTTGGTTGATCATTAAAATTCATGAAGTTCTTATGCATCATACGTTGTATTTCTTAAACATTTATAGGTATTCATGAATAATTATTTCAGAAATAATTAATTGTACTTAACTAATATTATTTTAACCACTGGTCAGCACTTTATGGAATTACATTGTATATTCAATATTCCGTGTGTCAATTATCTGAGACTTATTAAATAATATTGTGAATGTTTATGAAATTTTGATGAATTTTCATGAATTTTGATGAAGTTAAGTGAATCATAAATATTATAAGTATTACAGACTTTTCATAAAATTGATAAAGTTTTACTGAAATATTAAAATACTAATGCAGTTATGCTTTTTGAATAATTCAAGAATTTTATAAACTGGATCTTA
>MJUU01058499.1:2991-32632 GCA_002080025.1 Modiolus philippinarum | reverse complement strand
GATTGATTGATTGATTGAATATTGTTTAACGTCTACTCAGCAATATTTCAGCTATATCAAGACGAGAACAAGTTTGTTGATAAATAATCACTTTGGGGTATGGAAATGGCCATGGGACGGGAAATTCTGACTGCCACTGGAAATGTAGGGCGAAATCGTCAAGGCGGTGAATTTAGCCTTGTAGCCGATCACCTACGGACCACCCCAAAAAGAGCTTGCTACAAGGGTTCTTTAACGTGCAGGAAGCGTGGCATTTCTTCCAACACGTGGACCTGAGTTTACATCCCATCCGAAAGATGGGTTGTGTATTTATTAATCCCGCACAACCACGGAATGGGTCCTATTTCTATATCCCGGGACCCTCGGGATCAGCCTCCGTTTAGGAGGGGTCACACCCCGCAAGCCGGAGATACTGGGTCCTATTTCTATATCCCGGGGTTCCCTCGGGGTCCTCTGTTAGGATGGCTCATACTCCAAGCTCAGAGGATGCTGCGGGCCTATTCTTCAGCCGGGACCGCGCACGGCGGACCCCGAGATGGGTTTTCAGATTTTTTTTTCAAAATTGCACAGTGGGATGATCTCATCATGCTGATCATTTTTACCACAAGTCAGATTTTTTATACCTGTAACGGTTTTCGAGTTATTAGCCAAGAATTGCAATTTACCCCAATGTTCTATTTGTAGCCACAGCAGCCATGTTGGTTTTCTGATCTGCACCAAAATCACAAACTTCAGTCTCCTCATGCCATGAAACATTTGTTTCAAGTTTGGTTTCATTTGACCCAGTGGTTTCAGAGAAGAAGATTAAAATGCAGAATTTTACGGACGAACGGCGGACGACGGACGCCAAGTGATGGCAAAAGCTCTCCTGGCCTTTGGCCAGGTGAGCTAAAAACTTGACCGTTGATTGTTCAACGATTATCAGGCCATAACTAAATCAACCCATATTCTTAACATTGATATGAGAAAAATCATATATCACCAAACTCAAAAAAAAGTTAAAAGCATTTAACTCTGCTTTTTATCGTTTGCTTGCCTGAATTGCGTTGTTCGCCTCTTAGAATTAGAAAAAAAAAACAGGATAACAGTAACAACTTACAATCATATGCCAAGATCTGCACTAGAAAAACAATAATGAAACAAAGAGACAAAGATAAAAAACGATAGGAACTCGGGAAAGCCGGACTTGGTACCGGCACTAGCAAAAGCCAGTGGTAGGGTTAAACCGGTTTAAGGGTACCCAAAACTCCCCTTTCTCTATACCGTTTCCCTATAGTATAATAAGCATACGAATAAAACCAAATACAGGTTGACTACTAACTCAGTGACCACTATCTTGGAAAAGAAAAGCATATGACAAAACTTAAATTAGAATAATCGCCGCAAAACTGCCGGCTAGCTCAAGGAATCTAGTCTACTGGTCACTGTCGCACTACGGAAGAAAAAATGAATCTGACGTCATAGTACATATTTTCCGCAAAAAGTTGATTTGGACAAAGGACCGAATATACTGACAGTCTGTGTACATCCTATCAAGATCTAAAATAAAAAAAATCTGTTCCATCAAAGTATAAAGCAGTGCAATACTTTAGGGCTTGTTTCACGAAGCTATCAGATCTCTGACCTATAAGTCTGTCTTATGACAAAAGTCTTATTATAAACGGTATCACAAAGTTACGACATGGTTTAAATTATGTCTTAATTGCAGGACAAGGAAAAACTGGTCCGAGGACAAGTATTAATTACGATATCTCGTTATTCTATGCAAACCAGTAGACAATGGTGGTTCTGCATGAATTTATTAAAATAACATAATAGTAAATTGATGTATATATTTTTCTTTTTAGAAGCATGTAGTATTCTCAAACCGAGTCGAAACTGTTCACAAAATTAGAAGTGGTACAAATGTAACAAATGACAAACAGGGATCATGAGCTGCCATAGCATTACTCATAAAAATTAGTAGAAAAAAATAGGCAACTTATTACAATTGTTTCTATAAATGAAACGTTTTTATGCCATCTTGGCTGTGACGTGGACTTGAAAAGGGGCAAACTAAGGACTATTGTGACCAAAGTTGCTTCCAACTGGCATTGTAGGTTTAAGGAATAAGATCAGTCAAAAAACAACTCTTCATTCAAATCAAGTTGCTGAACATTTGCTTTTGCGAAGTTAACAATGAAACGATTTGTCTGAAAAAAAAAAAAAAACAGTGAGTATCAGAACAAAGGCGATATTTATTGTTGATATCTATGAGGTGAACATGTACTTGTTGTATGCTGAGGAAAATGGTTCAATACATCTTCACCAAGAAACTAAATTGAAGTTGAATTTGACAATGGCAAGGTCTCGAAAGTCTGTTCCAGCACGCTACATAACTACACTTATTATATTAGACCATCTCGAGAACAAAAAATGTGCAGGATGTGATGTTGCATTAGTTGAAAGACATCAATGATAACAATGAATCATATTATTTTGAAAGTGTATATCCCGGGAAAAATTGATATGGGACCCTTAGAGTTGTTCATAGGTGCATAAATTAACCACTTCATCTTTCTCTAAGGTTTATTGGAATAGGAAATTAAATTACAAATGGGGAAATTTAAGAAAGTCTAGGGATCGGAAATTGCCAGGGGTTCAGGCTAGAAAGGAAAAAATGGAATAATCAATTCCAGAGAAAAACCCAACTGCTTCAGTATACTTGGGTATAGCACACTATTTTCCGACTCAACCTGAATCAGAAGATGACACTGCCATGGATTTGTACAGAGAATGGCTGAAAAGAAAATTTATAAAGACAGAGAAAAATGAATCCTTATTTAATCTGAAGATGAATTTAACATATACCGCCATAAGAGTAGCTGTTATCGAGAGATCAGTGACTGCTACAGAACTTATTGAGGAATATCCCTTCCTGAAAGAAAGAAGACCAGTACTTATTCTATAATATGGCAATTTGTGATGTAGATTTTGAGCTTATCACCAATTAGAAGGAGAATACTATAACTGACAGATTCTGTGAAAGTAAAATCATTAACATATATTTTCAATAAGGTGAGTCACATCTGTGCAAAAACAAACTAATAGAGTGTTAACAGTACAACCTAGCAATATTTATGGCACGCGTAAGTTAGCATAACAAAGGAAACCTAGTTTTCCTATGGAAAACCCGGTTTTCGCTTCTGTAAACTAGGGTTTCCAGAGCTTAACCCACGTTTCCTTGTGGAAACCTAAGTTTCGGTCAGGTAAACTAGGTTTCTCAGAGGGAAACCTAGGTTTCGGTCAGGAAAACAAGGTTTCCACAGCTAAACTCGAGTTTCCCTACCAAAATGTAGGTTCCCTCCCTTAAAACATGGAAAGCTCAGCTTTCTATGAGTTTTCAAAGCTAAACCCGAGTTTGCATAGGGAAACCTAGGTTTCAGTCATGAAAACTAGGTTTCTAATCGGGAAACCTAGGTTTCGGTTGCGGAAACTTGGTTTTTCATAGCTAAACCCGAGTTTCCCTACCTTAATGTGGGTTTCCCTCCGTACATACATGGAAAGCTCAGCTTTCTATGAGTTTTCAAAGCTACATGTAAACCCGAGTTTTTAAAGGGAAACCTAGGTTTCGGTCAGGAAAACTAGGTGGTTTGTCATCGGGAAACCTAGGTTTCTGTTGCGAAAACCTGGTTTTTCAGAGCTAAACTCGAGTTTCCCTACCTTAATGTAGGTTTTCCTCCATAAATGCATGCAAAGCTCAGCTTTCTATGAGTTTCCAAAGCTAAACCCGAGTTTCCATATGGAAACCTAGATTTCGGTCAGGAAAACTAGGTTTCTTAGACGGCTTTTGTCCATAGGAAATACATAATAAGCCGATAATCGATTTGATTGAGGGTTTAATTTATCTACAAAATACAGTTTTTTGTCCGTTAATGAGTTGGCACTTAATGAGTTTGTAGCCGGCAATACTATAAACGTGTGGCCTAGTTATGTTAAAAAATTTACAATTGATAATAGACTGTTATAGGACCTCCTACTCGGGTTTATAAAGGGTTACTACCTAAGGTAGATCGTTATTTGCAATATGTTTTCAAAGTTTATGATTAATAAGTATTATAAACCGTACGTTTAAATAAACTTGATAATGATAATCTAGTGAAGCATTGAACTTGATATCATGATAAGTTCTACCCTTGACTGTAATTGCATCAACATATCAAATATAGAATTCTATGCTTGAACCGCATATTTGCTGCCTGACAACACACACATTTAAAGGCATTATTCAGTCACGATTTGCTTTTCAGATGATTGCTTACAGTAAACGGAAAGGGCAAAACAGTATTTATGGATTAAGTAATTATCTGAAATGAAAAAAAATACGCACTAACGAACATATACGCTCAATGTACTCAGCTCCAAAACTATGAGCTAGCCAAGTACATAAAGACCAAATCTACAAGATATACTTGCCAGGCTTGTGCCAATAATGATTAGAAACTAATTAGTTGAATCTCGGAACTACCTTTGCCTCAATGCACTATAAAGCCAAATGAAGCTCATAACAGCACATCAAAAACTCTTTTTGGCGATATCAAAATTTTATTCAGGAAAGAAATCAACACATTTCTAAAAATTTAAATTTTTGGAAATTCAATAAGAACACTGAACAAATTTCAAACCGCCTGCACCAAAACGAATTTGAAAGTTTAATGATATTATTATTCAAAATGAAAGAAGAAATTCAAACGAAAAAAGCTCCAAGCTTCATACGAATTTTTTGTAATTATGTATTGGACGGAAACGGGTATCAGAATTTGGTCTGATTTGGCAAAAAATGACAGGATGCAACAGGAACAATTATTAGCCCGGGAAGAAAATCATTTTTTTAATGGCGAACTTTCATGCGGGAATCCGGTCACTTCACAATGTTTGATACCAGTTTGTAGTATGCTTTCTGCCATGCATTCAACCCCTATGATAAGATATTGAATATCTGAATCTTGACGAGATAAAAACAAATATTTGGTCATTCCAACGAATCTGTTTCATATCACATAACCAGCGACAGAAGTCAAGCATTTATTCAAGCTGCATTTTTTACGTAGTTCGTAGTTGTTTTACCCGTCGTAATGCAGAGAGATAATGAAGAATGGCTAAATTCTGTACAGACTTGGTGTTCTAATTCCTCCACTTTTGTAAGGACACAAACATCTCCCGAATTTCGTCAAACTGATATAGCTCAAAATGACTTTGAAACACAGCAACACACTCCAATAAAATTAAGTAGAATACACCGACAAAGAAAACCTTTAGTGAAATACTCGTCATAAGAGTACATAATATTTAATGGATTGATTGATTGATTGTTGTTTAACGCCAACTTCAGCAATATTTCAGCTATATCGTGGCGTTAACTGTTGATAATAATATGAATATATAACTCAAAACGGTCATTTTAAACGTATGATTATGTACAGATAAAACAATTTCTAAAAGATAAAATCGTACGATAAACAGATCAGATTTGATAAAATTTAAAAACTGGAAAATATAAACTCATATTTTATTATACACATTAACAGTTTTTAAAAATTGAATACTTTTGTCTCAAGCGACGTTTGTAAATAAATCTTCAAGAAAATCGGCTGTATAAAATGTGCGACGTATGTCGGCAACATCGATACAGTCAAGTGAAACCTGTTGTATTGTGTAAGCACAATTACACAGAAAACATTCAGGTCGGTCTTCCTTATTTAAAATATAACCATGAATTGTTCGTGTATGTCCGATTCGACACCTTGTCCTAACAACTTGTGCCTTTCCGATTTTTTTCCAGACGAACTAACACGTTTACCAACTTCTGATTGTATTCCGTGCAATTAATTATTTATTAGTAAGTCCCACCTGTCTTGTCAAATCTTTTGGATGTATTTACTTATTAATTGCTTCATGTCAGTATACGTCACCTATAATGGAAATACAATTATTGATTCTGATTATTTTGCTACAAATAACACCTAACAAACCATTACAGTGTCAATGAATATAGGCATTTACAAAGCATGTCTGTATATCAAGAAGATAACCTATAGATGTTATATTTTATACACACTGAACTTAAGCTGTAGACGAACGTGTTGGTGAAGTATACACGATATTGGGATCATGGGCAAGATTGCTCTCGGTCGGTTATTCTTTATCCGAACGCTGGTATTAATGTACATGTATAATGGGTTGGTGCAATATTTAGAAGCCTCGAGTTAAGCTTGGACGGATTTATAAGCAAATTGATGCTTACTTAACCTCGCTTTTATACCCATTAGTATTCTTATGGACATTAATATAAGCCAACGGTTGTGACCTGAAAATATAATAAATATATGCTTATGCTCTTGTTTTATATATTTGCAAGATGGATTTGGTTGGGGATGTTCTGCAAATTACTGCAGATGGCTACATTGCAGTTGATGTTAGGTCAAATGAGTCTGAAATCTTTGGGATGTCCAGTGCCAGGATGTAATGAAAACACGTCGTACGTTTCACAAGCTACGTTTTTAAGGCACTTGGGAGAGAGACATATACAAAATATTGTGAAATTTCAATGTCTTCTAAGAAAATGTACTACTTTATCAAAAATTAAGTCAAATACAAAACACCACTTTCGCCAAAAGCACAAGGAAACAAATGAACACGTCATTGAAAGTTTGCAAAAATGTGAACGAAAGGTAGTAGAAACTATATACTACGTAGATCCAATATTTTATTCCTATCAGGGGAGAAAGGTATCGGCATCTAAGCCAGAGCCTCTGTTCACCAGCATTTGTCCCAGTAACTTCTGTTGACATGACATCAGTTTCTGAACCATTATGTAAAGGATGATGATGCTGATTTACTGTTTAATTTACTGAAAAGGCAAGAGTTTTAGCGGCGGAGTACAAGGCTCGCGAAAAGCCTTTTGTTCCATCACTTATTCAGACTGCAATAAAGATGCAGAATATGGAACAGATGATTGCGTCCGCAATGTAATCAACATTCTTGGAAATACTACAATCGTTTTATGCCTACTTTGCCTCTGTATTCCGTACAAGCAGAGATGCTGATACCCAAACTAGTAACATGGATGTAAATGATATTTATTTACCATCAATAAAAAACAATATTCCAGAACTGAAGAACATCTTCGGTTTCTATGTAATACCATATGTATCGTGTTGGACGCCTAAGAGAGTCCGCTTTGGTTCAGAACCGTCATCAGAGGCGGCAAGTAACAAAATTGGGCTGGAAGCAAGAGAACCACGCCTTGACAAGAAAACTTTTCGAATTGAAAAGGAGCAATGAGGAAATGAAATTTTACAGAAAGGTTGTCTGGCAAGTGTAGAAATGAATTTTAGCCTCAAAATTTCAAAGATTGGACGCTATTGCTATGGAAATGGCAAAAAAAAGGTTGGAAAATCAAAAATGCTACGATTTCGATGCACTTTTATGGGAAGATTATCTGGCATGTTCAGAAATGAATTTTTACAATCAAAATGTTCAAAATGGTGGCTGTTGTCGTGGAATCGAAAAAAAAGCATGAAAACTCTATGTGCTCCGACTTTGATGAAATTTTACAGGAGGGTTGTCTGGCATGTGTAGAAATAAGCCTCAAAATAGCGTTCCCGGCACCTGAATCGGTTTTCAGGGGCTTCGGCTACAGAGCTGCCGGGCGCGTCCCCAGGTGGTGGATAGGGGAATGCCCTGTCTATGCGGGGTAGTCAGGTCATAATACGGAAAGCCTGACTGCGAACCATTGTAGCCAAACTGTGTGGAGAAACGCCACGCTCCATGCAGTATAAAGACCCCTTCTATATTTCTCTAAAGAGAGCAGACGCACTGGGTGTCGTATGGAAGGCTAAATTTCCTGCCCCTACCCATTTCTCCAATTTTCCAGTGGCAGTCAAAAGTCGTTGCCCAGGTTGTCCCTTCCACCTTTATTTCTTTCTTCTTATACTTTCAATTTTTTGAATTGATTAACTTGTTCTCGTCCTGATATAGCTGAAATATTGCTCATTGGACGTTAAACTCTAACTAATCAATCAATCAATATAGCGTTCGTTGTCATGGCAACTGAAAAATGGCAGAAAAATTCAAAGTGCTTCAATTCACTGAAAGTTTACTGGATAGTTGTTTGACATACATCTGTATGTACAAATGAGTGTTTATTTTCTGACATCTCATAAAGACTGTTGTTGCCATGATAACTTGGTGTAAAACATTAGCAGTGTTCGTTTGAGAGGGGGGGGGGCATCTGTAACGCTCTGCGTTACAATATTAATCAATATCTATTTTAATGAAGTCCCCTTTTTTACAGATTCAATAGTGGACATTGAGGACATCTCTGAAGAAAAAATGTAGATAAAGCAGATAATTTAAATGATCAATCTGTACAAAATTTAAGACATAGTAGAAAACGTAGATGATGGAAATTTAGATAGACATAGCGTAAAAACTTTAGCTAGGACAAAAAAAGACAGAGAAAAATGAATCCTTATTTAATCTGAAGATGAATTTAACATATACCGCCATAAGAGTAGCTGTTATCGAGAGATCAGTGACTGCTACAGAACTTATTGAGGAATATCCCTTCCTGAAAGAAAGAAGACCAGTACTTATTCTATAATATGGCAATTTGTGATGTAGANAATTTAAGACATAGTAGAAAACGTAGATGATGGAAATTTAGATAGACATAGCGTAAAAACTTTAGCTAGGACAAAAAAAGAACCAAAAAAAATAAATAATTTAAAAAGACATAAACCAAATTGAAAGTAAAAGTTCTAAGAAGTTCAAAATCAAGTATTAACTCACGCTTTAAAAATTAATTCTTAAACTCCATGTCGAACAACAATATGAAGATATGGAAGGAATGCTTATTGTTAAAGAAGGTATATACATTATTGAAATTTGGGATATGGCGCGGAATTTCAATATCCTGAAGAAATTTTGTAATTTGGGATAAGAAGCCAATTGATCAAGATTTTTATTTAACACCCAAGAATCATTCTTTGTTCTTTTATGGAGAAGAGAGACTAGCTCAAAAGCAGAGGGAAATGCTTTCCAATATACAAATACGGTATTGATGCTTTATCTGTCAACTGGAATAATATGAATGAATATTGTTTTTCTTCCTTTCAGTTTGATCGGAAACTGCAGCAAAAAGTATAGAAGGATGAGGCAAATGTGACTCTGGTAGCGCAAACCTAGGTAATTCAAGTTTAGTGAAAATCATAGTTTCAACATAGATGATATCCTATCTGAACCACGTGTTGATTTCAACATCAACGAAGAAAAGTAAGATCATCATCTACTAGTAAGAGAAAAGAAGATGCTTTAGGATAACAGTAATGCTATTCAAGAAGACGGCGCAACTGATTGTAGTGATTTAGAAAACAGTAATGATATTCAGGGAGAAGGTCTACTTATAGTAGTGAATTAGATAACAGTATCATAACTATCCGTAATTGTGAAAATGAAGGTACTACTATGATTGGTTCAACACTCTTATGCTTTCCATTACAAAAACACACTACATAGACGGAAAAGAAACAGGCTGTACGTGAAGGATTATTTCGAACATTCGATGGAAGATTGTGCTCGGGAGAGTCGCGATCAGCGAATATTTATTTTCTTTATGGACTTAAAGAAAAACTTATTCTTTATGGACTTTAGTGTAACTATTAACACTGACTCCGTCATGAGTATTTTTTCATATCTTCTTTAAGTATTCTGTGATTTTCTCCGTTAATTGTTCTGTATCATCTCCGTTTATTGTTTTAAGAAGTCCTGTAATTTTATTTTGAATGAACATTCTTCCCGTGAGCTTCATTCTGTAGACTCTTGTTAAAGTATAAAATAGCTGATTTTGTTATTATTGTTTATTTATTTACTGTATGTGAAAGGTGTTGTAATAAATGTTGGAACTTCTTGTGTGTGATGTCTTATATGAAATGCCGATGTTAAGTGTTGATAAATACCTACACAACATAGATTTTGTTATACATGTAAATATTTTATATGTCATGGGTGGTTATATTGGTGGGAAAATTGTTTTTGTATATTGGAGAATAAAGATCGTTATTTCCAGCAGCAAGTATGCTACTTGCACATTGAAAATTAGAAAACGTTTCATGTAAATATTTCACCCTTCATCTGACTTACGTGTAACAAATCTTTCGCTAAATACACAAAATATTAAAACTTCTGCACAGAAAGTTAAAACGGGCAAGTATGTTTGCCATGTTGTGTCAGCGGATGTCAAGATTGACCGAGACAAAACAAAGTAGGTAGTGAACTGGCTACTCCTACCAATCCTGAAGATGCCAGACGCTTCCTCGGCTTCGTAGGATATTACCGACACTTCACCAAAGAATTCTTCTGAATTAGCAGAACCCTCACTGATAACACCGAAGTAACTGTGAATTTTATTTCCGCAAATTCGCATTTCGACAATTTATGTCTCTTCAGTGCAGATAAAATCTAAACGTTTTGAAAGACCATTAACTCAAAGATGTTTAAAAACTGATAGAGAACAAATAACCAATATGAACTAAATGTAAAGCCAAAATTAGCTAAGGACAGAGCTTTGCGTGAGGGAGATACGCCTTAGTTTTCAACAAAATTTACAAAATTTAGATGCTGCAAGGTTCCAAATAGAATCGGCTTTCGCGTCAGCATCGAAGTACTTAATACTAGGCTGGTGAATACCCTCGGGGACTAACAGTCCACCAGCAGAGGCATCGACCAAGTGGTAACAAATAACTAAATACCGAAATAACTGTGAATTTAATTTCTGCATATCCATTTTGCGCATTTCGACAACTTATGTCTTTTCAGTGCGAATAAAATCTTAACGTTTGGAAGACCATTAACTCAAAGATGTTTAAAAACTGATAGAGATAGACTGATCTGATTCCAAAACACCTGCAGAACCATGGCAATTGCATCCAGACCAAAAAGAAGCTGTTGTCAAGTGAAAAAATCTACTTATATCACCAACTATCTTCGAATATGCTCGAGGAACCATTCGAAAACACTGAAGCATTAGGAACTGCAATTGTTGCTGTGTTATATCATGCGCAGGGTGGAATCAAGTGTAATCGCCTATGCAAGCAAGGGTTTATCCAAGTCCGTGAGGAAATACCCAGTTCACAAACTGGAGTTTTTGGCATTGAAGTGGGCGTTTTGTAACAAATTTAGAGACTACTTCAACAAAAGTAACTTCACTGTCATAGTCCGATGAACTAGGTACTGATCACTGCCAAACGCGACGCTACAGGTCACAGATGGCTCGCTGCACTTGTTGCTTTCAATTTCAACATCGAGTATCGGCCCGGCAATAAGAACAGCGATGCAGATGGACTTAGTCATATAGCTGGGTTAGATTCCATCACCAGAGACATCATCTCGACAGATTCCGTACATACCAACAGCAACTCTGCACTTCATATAGAATTTGTGGAAAGTCAGCAGTCATCCCAGAAACAGTACAATCAAATGATGATAAGGGCGAATATATACTGAAGATGACATCATCGATTGGGCACATGTTTGTTTCTATATCTGCTTACGATATAGGCGTGAATCAAGACAAGCAAAAGGATCTACGTACAACATTTAATAGCTACATTGTTTACAGTACAATACTTGGCGGAAGCGTGTCTGCGCATGAGGTTCACGTGTACTCTATCTAAATTTAGCTTTTACATCAAAGAACTGAAATACAATGTGCTACATCCTTTCTTTTTTATCAAATTAAAAAGTTCTAAAATTAAATCGGAAATTGAAAATAAAATGAAAAGTCTCTTGAACTAAAATAGAATTTTATCTTAACCAATTTTAAACTGTCTTTTTATCGTTCAAATAATAAAGATACTGTTTTGAATGAAAATTAAAGTTCCGATACAAAATTGGGTTCTAACTAAAATTCACTGGACGATTACTGTATAGTGCTTTATATTGGCGGGGTTTATATTGCGAACGTTTAGTTAACGTTATTATGTTCATTAAAATTCAAATTTACAGTGAACTATTCGCGGTTATAAATTTTCGCGCTTATCGTGTTAAACGCGAATAGCGCGAAAAATAATACCCCGCGAAATATAACAACCATACAGTATATAGTCAATTTTAACATTAAACGGTCGGATAATCACTATACTTGGTAGTCTTTCATCCACTTAGGTTTCACAATTGGTCGACCATATTTACTAAATATTTTGTCGGTTACGATGGTCTCTGTAGGGGTAGAATCTTCAATATTGTCTTTGTTCGATTCACTGTTTTCGTATTATTCATCCATTTCGGGTTGTTTTTTGTTCAAATTGTTCTGGTGTTTTTCGCAAATATTTTCTATTTCGTCTTATTAGCTGTCCATTTTCCTTCTCGACTTCGTACGATCTTTCTGACATTTTGTTCATAACTACTCCTTTTTCCCCATTTCTCTAATATATATTAATATCTTTCTTGTCGTTTTTTGTTCTCAATAATTCTGGTTTGCACGTTTTCCGCTATTTTTGAGTTGAATAAATTTGATTTCATAGGCAACAAAGTTCTTGTTCTTCTGTTTAATATTTGTTGAGCCGGACTATTTTGTGTAACTTGTTGAGGTGTGTTTCGTAATTTCAATAAGGCCATGTAAGGATCGGTGTTTGACTTTTTTGCTTTTCGCATTATTATACCCCACGCAAAGAAGTTGCGGAGGGTATAATGTTTTTGACTGGTCCGTCTGTCCGTCCGTCAGTCTTGTTCTTGTCACTGCAACTCCTATGTAACCGCATGACGGATTGCTTTCATATTTATTAGGAATGTTGGTCATAATGTGTAGATGTGCATACTATACCGCCATATTTATTGGATAATTTTTGTAGGAGTTATGGGACTTAGACTATTTTCAATTAAAATACCAAAGTATCATCTTGTCATTGCAACTCCTCTGAAACCGCTTAATGGAGTGCTTTCATATTTGGTAGAATTGTTGGTCATGATGTGTAGATGTGCATACTTTACTGCCTTATTGATCGGATTATTTTTGTGGGAGTTATTGGAATTAGACTATTTTCAGCTAAAACAGCAAGTATCATCTTGTCACTGCAACTCCTCTGAAACCGCTTAATGGCTGCTTTCATATTTGGTAGGATTGTTGGTCATGATTTGTAGATGTGCATACTATACTGCCTTATTGATTGGATTATTTTTATGGGAGTTGTCTGAATGGACTCTATTACTAACCTGGTTATGCATTACTAACCTGGTTATGTCATGGTGAGTTTTTGCCATCACTGTGTCTTGGGTCTGTCAGGCATACACTTTTCATTCAAACATCTTCTTTTCTGAAACCACTGGGCCAATTGGAACCCAACTTGGTCACAATAGTCCTTAGGTGGTCCCCTTTAAAAATGTGTCTGGCAAGTATACACGTCATCCAAGATGGCTGCCAGTTGGATTTTTGTCGAAAAATGGACCCTATATTCCAAGATCTCTGAAACTACTGGGCCAATTGGAACCAAACTTGGTCACAATTGTCCTTATAGGTGGTCCTTTTTTAAAAGAAATGTCTGGGAAGTCCGTATCATAACCCAAGATGGTCGCCAGTGGGGAACACAGTTTTAACATTGGACCCTATGAGAAAGCATTCAAAGATCTTCTTCTCTGAAACCACTGAGGCAATTGGAACCGAACTTGGTCACAATAGTCCTTGAGTAGTCTCCTTAAAAATTTGTGTCTGGCAAGTCCACACGACATCCAAGATGGCCGCCAGTGGGGAACTTTGTCGAAACTTAGACAATATTGCAAAAATCTCCTTTGAAAATACTGGGCCAGTTGGAACCAAACTTAGTCACAATGGTCCTTAGTTGGCCCCTTTTAAAAATGTGTTCGGCAAGTCCACATCATATTCCAGATGGCCGCCAAAAGGAAACATTGTTTTAACATTGGATCCTATAGGAAAACATATTCAAAGTTGTTCTCCTCTGAAAGTACGTGGCAATTCAGAATCATACTTGATCACAGTGGTCCTTTCTTGGTCCCCTTCATAAAATGTGTCCAGCATGTCCCCATAGCATCCAAGATGACAGTCAGCAGTGAACATTGTTTAACCTTGGACCCAATTTGAAATCATTCAAAGATTCCCTCTGAAAATACTAGCCAATTGGAACCAAAGTGAGGCACAATGATGAGTAGATGGTCTTCTTCAAGAAAGTGACTCTCAGTCTACGCCCCATCAAAATAGTTGCAAATGGGGAACATAGTTTAATTTTGGATCATATAACATTAATGTATATCAACAAACTTAAAATTGAGACCCTTAAACATTTAGATTATTTTGACGAATTGTGTCAGCCATGGCCCAGGTGAGCAATACATGTTCTTGGGAGCATCTTGTTATGTATAATATTGCTTATAGGATACTTTTGGAGTTCAATAATGCAGGATTTTCTGATATGTGGGGGCGTTGGGTATGTTAGCTTGCTCACTAAGGTTCTTTATTCTTTTTGCTGATTTCACGGCGTTTTTGGCTTTCCCATTTGATTGTGCGTATCTTGGACTAAAAATTTGATGTATGAAGTCCTAATCTTTGCTAAATTGTTTGAATAGTTCGGAGGTTTATTGTGATCTATTATCTGAGATAACGGTTTCAGGAATTCCACATCTTGCAAAAAGCTGTTTAGTTTGTTGATTACGGTATTCTATGAAGTATCACAAAGTCTATCTATTTCGAAGAAACTGCTGTAATAATCTACGGTTATAAGATAGTCATTGCCAGATAACGAAAACAGAACAGTCCCTACTTTACCCATGGTCTTGGTGGCACACTATGTGATTTCAACGTTTCCTTTTCTTGTTTTAAGCTGTGTGAATTGCATACGTCCGCTGTGCCCGGTCCCGGCTTATGAATAGACCCGCAGCATCCTCTGAGCTTTGAGGATGAGTCTTCCTAACAGAGGCGACACCTTTGCCGTGTGTCGAGACCCGTGTCGATGGTTGACATGATCCTGGTAGGTGCGAGCCTGTGTTCAGACTCCCACTACGGCCATTAAATACCCGTTGGGCTGAGAATACAGGATCAATATTCTGCTGAAGTGAAATATCCAGGTAAATCCTGCAATTTGATTGGTTACCTTGACAGGGGATATGAGACCGTATCCCCGTGGTAGGAAAATCACAATTTTTAAACGATTTTAATAGAAAAATTAGAGCACTTCTAGCAGAATATAAAAGTTATTCGGGCTTCACAGGGGATACGGGTTCATATTCCCTGTCTGTGCCCTATATCCCCTTCGCCTGACGGCTCAGGAGATATAAAACACAGACAGGGAATATGAACCCGTATCCCCTGTGAAGATTCCCGAATAACATATAATATCTTACTTTGGTTCTGATATCATCTAAACGGGAGGTCGGATGGCCCGGTCCGATCAATCGGCTGGTCACGCCAAATCCTCCAGTATATCTTTCCAACTTGAGTTTAAGTTAACTTGTGTGTAACATTTTTGTCTTGATTTTAACCATCAATACAGTGTAGGGGTACTGGAGAAGGCGGTGGCTCATGGGTCTATCAAGTAGTACGCTTTCCATCAGTGCCTGATGGTTACGCTCCACTTGAGTATACCATCTTTGGAACACTTGATACTTTCTGGTGGAGATCCCTAGAATCAAAGTATCGCCCCTGTTGGCACTCCGTGGTGGGTGGGTGACAAAGATGGTGAATCTCCTTTCTTATTACATGGCACTACAAACCCCTCAAAACCAACCTGTTCCAAATAAAAAAAGAAAATCTACCGATTCCATCCCAGAAGTTGAAGATAACAGTTGGACAAAATTTATTGTGTTGACTGGATCACCTGACAAACCAATATCAAAAATCAACCCTTTTGCTATACATAAGACTATTCAAAGCATTGCTGGAACGAAAAAAAACGTGTCAAGGATGCGATCAGGTGATTTATTAATTGAAGCAATCTCTAAAGTTCAAAGTGAAAACTTACTAAAATTGTCAAAAATATTAGAATTTTAAGTTTCGGCATCCCCCACAGAACCCTTAATAGCAGTCGTGGTATAATGAGAGATAGAAGTCAGAATCTCTCAGATCTTGATGATGATTACATTTGTAACGAACTATCATCACAAGGAGTTACAAAAGTACAAAGATTCATTTCCAAGAAATAAGAAGCACTGTTAAACTTAACACTTTTCTTTTAAATTTCAACACGCCAGTTCCACCAACATCATTGAAAATTGGCCCCTTTGGTATAAAAGTGGACAAATTCCTTCCCAACCCAGTGAGATGCTTTACTTCCCAGAAGTAACCAATGTAGAGGCAAGCTGAAGTGTTTTAGATGCGGGGAAGAGGGACACCAGGGCACTGGATGTAGTAATGCACTGAAATGTGCCAACTGCAGCGATGAGCATATGTCATCCTCGAGAGACTGTCCACTTTATATCAAAGAAAAAGAAATTCTAAAAATTAAAACAGAAAGAAACATTTCGTACAACGAAGTCCGTCAAATTTCATCGACTAACACAGTTAAAACAGCAACTTCTTCATATGCAGATAAAGTTAGACAGCGACCCTCTTTATCGCATATGGAGACACAAACAATTTTGACTTGGCCATATGACAAAGAGAATCCCCAAAAGTTGCCTGTTAAAACAGTTCCTAAAGAACAAATTGTAACCCCAACTAAATTTAAACAAAAAACAGTTAATACAGCAACCCAGTCAACACAACCATCAACTTCGACTAAAGTACAATCGTCTCCAAAGCAAACGAAAGGTAAACATTCTTCTCATTCAGCTAAATCTTCAGAACGTTCATCATCTGCCGATAAACTGAAATCAAAAAAGGCACAGAACCAAAGACAGAGCAGACATGAAAAATCATCTGTTAGCACATCTAATAGATATGAAAGCCTGTCTTTAGACGAAGACACTGCCACATCTAAAACATCCAGTTCACGCCAAAAACCGTGGTGGGATGTTAGCATTTGGGGACCATTAGATTCCTACATGGATACATCTGAACCGGATAACAACATCGAAAGTGAACGACCACACAGTAGGTCTTCCGTCTGTAAGTGGTCCGTCGTCTCGTCATCCTACGGTTTCCCGAAAGACTAGAATGAACAATATAATTCAATGGAATTGCCGAGGTTTTTAAATTAAAATTAATTTTATTGAAATTACTTTATTAATTCAAGCTTTTAATCCTGCGGCATTTTGTCTTGTCTGAAGAAAAGTGATACGTTAAATGTAAAGAACTACTCCCTCTACAGCACTTATGTACCTGAGAATGAACGAGCTGCAGGCGGCTCAACCATTCTTGTCAATAACAATATTGTCCACAGTACTGTTGATCTAATTACCGATCTTCAGGCTGTTGCAGTGAGAATTTCTTAGATAAAACGATCACATTATGCTCTGTTTATTTACCACCTAATTTCAACCCCAGTCCGAGTCAACTTAAAAACTTGACAGACCAACTGCCCTCCCCGTATATTATAATGGGTGATTTCAATACGCACAATCCATTGTGGGGCAGTTCTGCTTTGAATGACAGAGGTAAAAAGATCGAAGACATGATGTCGCAGGAAAGTTTATGTATCTTTAATGACGGTTCAAACACCTATTTACATCCTGGAAATGGAGCTTACTCAGCTATAAACCTAACTATAACTGACCCATTTCTACTATTGGACTTCTCCTGGAAAGTACACAACGACTTATGTAGTAGCGATCACTTTCCGATCATTCTTCAACATCTTTATTCTTCTACCGGAGAAAAGCCACAGCGCTTTTAATTTGATAAAGCCGACTGGTCTCTCTATGAAAATTTATGTAGAGAAGAATAGAAATCTGAATTGTTTGAAGATGTTTTTGATCCCTTAAATCTTTGCAGTGAAAAAATACTTTCCATTGCAGATAAATCTATACCGAAAACCTCGGCAAACCCAAAACGGCCTGGGAAACCCTGGTTTGACGATGACTGTGATGATGCTCTGACAAATCGTAAAAAGGCAGAGCAACTTTTCAATAAACTTCCAACGACGAATAATGTTGGAAATTTTCGCGTTTTTCGTGCAAAAGCTCGAAGAACCTTTAAACAAAGAAGACGCACTTCTTGGCGCAACTTTGTCTCTAAATTAAATTGCCACACCCCTATGAATAAGGTATGGAATATGGTAAAAAAATCAAAGGTAAAAATAGGAAAGCTAATGTCCATCACATTAAACACGGACAAGATATTTTAACATCTGAAAAAGATATTGCAAATAAAATTGGAGAAACTTTTGAAAAACATTCCTCTTCTAAAAATCTAGGACCCACATGCCAGAGAATTAAAGAACAAAAGGAACGAATCAAACTTAACTTTAAATCTAAAAATAAAGAGGAATACAACAGATTATTTTCGATGGATGAACTCAAACAATCCTTGGATAAGGCACATGACACGGCATGTGGCCCTGACGATATCTATTATCAACTCCTCAAACATCTTCCTTCAACAACTCTGGAAATTCTTTTAAACCTTTTTAATAAAATTTGGGAGACAGGGAAACTACCACCTATGTGGAAACAAGCAGCTATAGTACCTATTCCAAAACCGGGTAAAGATCATTCCGAACCATCTAATTACAGACCGCTAGCATTAACTAGTTGTGTCTGTAAGACAATGGAACGGATGATAAACAACCGTCTTGTTTGGTATCTCGAATCGAACGGTCTTTTGTCGAACATCCAAAATGGATTTCGACAAGGTCTACAACAATAGACTATCAAGTTCGATTCAAAACATTTATCAGAAATGCATTTTTAAAGAAAGAACATGCAGTGTCTATCTTTTTCGATATTGAAAAAGCATATGACACAACATGGAAATATGGTATTTTAAAAGATCTTTTTGATATGGGGTTGAGAGGAAGTTTACCAAATTTTATTGAAAATTTTCTCAAGGATCGTGAATTCAATGTTAGAGCCAACTCTACATTTTCTGACTCGTTTGAACAAGAGATGGGTGTTCCGCAAGGAAGCATCCTCTCTGTCACGGTATTTAGTATTAAAATAAATAGTTTGGCCCAGGTTTTAAAAGATAACATTGATGGATCTCTTTATGTAGATGATTTTCTGATTTGCTATCGTGGCAAAAACATGAATAATTTAGAACGCCAATTGCAATTATCTCTAAACAGAATCGAAAAATGGGCAGTTGAATTTTCAAGCTCGACAACAGTCGGGATGCATTTCTGTTGGAAGCGGGAAATGCACCCCGAGTTCCTTGGTTTAATATTTGATAGTAAACTTTCATTTCTTCCCCATATCAAAATGCTAAAAAACAAATGCCTCAAGGCATTAGATATTTTAAAAGTTGTGTCGAGTACCGACTGGGTGCGGAGAGCACTGTTTTATTAAATTTATATCGATCGTTGATTCGATCAAAACTAGATTATGGATGTTTTATTTACGGTTCCGCCCGTAAATCATACATTAAATTACTAGACACCGTTCACCACCAAGGTTTGCGTCTTTCATTGGGTGCGTTCAGAACTTCTCCTGTGGAGAGCCTGTATGCTGCAGCTAGTGAACCATCCTTGGAAGACAGACGTATTAAACTTGGTTTACAATATGCAACAAAGCTTAAAGCGTATCCTTCCAATCCTTCTCACAACTGTTTTTTCAAACCTCTTCACAAAGCTGATTATGAAAAACGCCCAAACGTTAAACAACCTTTTGGTCTTCGTATCAAACCACACCTTGAATCTGCTAATATAAATTTAGATGGAATAGCTCCTATAGAAACTCCCAAAAAACCTCCATGGCTGAACCCAAAACCAGCATTTAATTTTGAACTACGCAAACACAAAAAGGTTGATACCAATCCTCTGGTTATCCAGCAGGACTTTGCAAGAATTAAATCTGAACATCCTGAATACTTGTAAATTTACACAGATAGCTCTAAGGATGGATGGAGAGTGGCTTCTGCAGCCGTTTTTGGAGACCGTACAGCAACTCTCCGATTACCATCCTCTAGTTCTATATTTACTGCTGAAGCTAACGCTATTTACTCAGCAATTATTTTGAAAATAGCCGAATTCTACAAATCACTTGTAGCATTAGGCAAAGAAGTAATTTAAGTTTGGATCCCTAGTTATGTGGGGATCTATGGAAACACAGTTGCTAACCAGGAAGCAAAGGATGCACTAGATGACGAGATGGCAGATTGTCCAGTACCGTACACTGACATGAAGCCTTTAATCGCTAAATACATTTTAAAGATATGGCAGGCCAAATGGGATCTGCAAATAAATAATAAACTGCATGGAATACAGTCAGACGTCGGTAAACAAGTCAGTTCCTGTGGTAAAAACCGTAGGGAACAGGTAGTGTTGACCCGATGTCGTATTGGACATACTAGAACAACATACAGTTTTATCCTCAACAGTGATGATCGACCTGAATGTATTCCATGCAATTGCCCTTATACAATTCAACATGTTTTAATTGAATGTGTAGATGTTGCCGATATCAGGCGTGATTTTTATTCAGCTGATTGTTTTAAAGACCTTTTTACAAATGTCGCTGGCGACAAAATCGTTCAATTTTTAAAAGCAATCAATTTATTTAGTAAGATTTAAGTGGATTTAATTTATTGTTGTAATATTGTTACAGTTAAACTGTCATTTCTCCTATAATGTTTTATATATTTTTTTTTATATTTTATACTCTTGTTTTACTTGTATAAAGCTTAAATGGTTTTATATTGATATTTTATATATTTATGATAATTGTTCAACTTACTTAACAGTTCTCGCCACAATATAGCTGAAATATTGCTGAAGTTGGCGTAAAACATCAATCAATCAATTGCATACGTCACATTTACTAATGTAGTCCTTTAATTCGGAGTTCATTCTTGGCCAATAAACACATTCTCTGGCACGTTTCAAACGTCCTTCTACACCAATAGGTATGTGTATTTGTTCCACTATTTCATTTCGCATTGATTGCGGTATTACACAGCGATCTCCTTTATAGATAATACCATCTTTTTTGGATAACGGCTTTTCATGTTATTAGATTTTAATGCTGCTGATGAGAGGTTACTCCTTGAAACACGTGTACAGCATAACATAATTCTACTGTTTGCGATGCAACTTTGGTATTTTTGTATTCCAGAAAGTTCGTCTCTAACATTGTAATACGGATCTATGTCACGCGGAATATCTGACTCATTCCAGCCTTTTTCCATAACTTTTGTAAGATATTTCAAGGTCCTATCATTTTGTGTTGCTTCGGCTATAAGTTTTTGTCTCTGCTCTGAAATAACTAGATAATGGGCCTTATTGATTTGTTCAACTTCCTCTTCTATATCCTATCGTAGTACTAGTATTTCATCTTGGGTCTGTTCATTTTGAGAGTTTGTTCTAAGGTATGCACGGGATAATGTATCAGCTATATACATTTGTTTTCCTTGCTTATATTTCAATTCGATGTCATATCTTTGTAAGCGCAAGAAAATTCGTTGTAAACGTTTTGGTGCATGATATAGTGGCTTTTTATACAATGACTCCTGTGCTTTAAGGTCGCTTTCAGCAAAAACGTTTCTCCCGTATGTAAATTGATGAAACTTTTCCATCCCAAAAACTACAGCTAGACGCTCCTTTTCTATTTGAGCGTAATTTTGTTCAGTTTTTGTCATTGCACGGCTTGGATAAGCGATTGGTTGACTGTTTTGCATGAGAGAGGCCCCTAAGCCTTTTTCCGACGCATCGCATTGAAGTGTTGTTTCACATTAAGAATCAAAGTATCTTAGAACGGTTTTGTTCGTTACTGCTTGTTTAAGTTTTTCGAACGCTTCGTCATGTTAAAGAGTCCAGTTCCACTGATTGTCTTTGTGAGTTAGTTGTCTAATCGGTTCGCAAATGTCACTAAGCATTTTCTAAAAAAAAATGTCAAGTAGTTTATCATGCCTAATTATCTCTGTACGCCTTTGACATCTTTCGGCTTTTCCATATTAACTATGGCGGATATTTTCTCTGGATCCGGTTTAACTTCTGCCGCTGTCAGTAAGTGTCCTATATATGTCATTTCACTAGCACGTAGTACAAATTTGTCTTTGTTTATCTTTATATTTCGTTCTTGACAACGGTCAAGTAGTGCTTTAAGCTTTCTATCATGATCTAAAGTTGCATCATCTACAGTTTCACCTTCACCATAAATTATGATATCGTCTGCAACGGTTCCTACTCCTGGTAAGCCTTCAATTTCTCTTTCTTGAAATTGCTGAAAGTACTCGGGTGCCGGTGATATACCAAACGGCAATTTCAACCATCGGAACCTTCCGAACGGAGTTTCAAAAGTTGTTAAATAGCTTGATTCTTCCTCCATTTTTGACATGGCAAAATCCATTTTTAACGTCACATTTTGAAAATACTTTAGCTTTGTTTTATTCTGGAAGCAGGTCTTCAATAATTGGCAACGGATAATGACATTGTTTTAATGCTTTATTGAGGGTTTCGGATCAATGCAAAGTCTGATTTTACCACTTGGCTTCTTAACAATCATTTAACTTGACACCCAGTCTGTTGGCGTATCGACTGATGTTATGATCCCTAGTTTTTCAAGTCTCTGTAGCTCAGTTTTAAGTTTGGGTTTCAAAGCAATTGGTATGCGTCTTAATGGTGATTTTACTGGCGATACAGAATTATCTATTTCTAATTTAAAGTCCCTTTGAATGTACCTTGACCCTCAAATACATTTGGGTATGCAGCTTGAATGCTTTGTAGCGTCTGTAATTCTTGATAATTTGCTTTTCACAAATCATTATGTTTTCAAATTTTATGTTGATTTAATTCATTGCCTGGATTGCTTTTACACCGAGTAACGGTGTGTATTTATCATCAACTACAATAAATTTTACCTTGTAACGCTTATTTGTTTTCTGATTTTTCAGCCGCAGCATGCATGTGCCATATGATTTCATGACTGACTGATTTAATTAATTTGTTTTCACTTTTCTCTATGTGTGATTCCTGTAGATAAGACTTCGGCATAATGTTAGCAGTCGCTCCACTATCTAATTGGAATTTGACCTCTCGCTTCTCATCTATTAATATTATTTTTGCAAATATTTTGTTTTGAATCATGTTAACATCTTGTTTTTCTACAGTCATTGTCTCAAATTCACTACCGCTTTCATCTGTTGTATCAATATTTAGTTGTTTGACATCTGACCTTCGACCTCTGAACTTGTGTTGTTTATTTTGTCTACACTGTGATGCAAATGATTTAACTTCCCACATTTGTCGCACCTTTTATCATATGCAGGACACTTTCCTTTTGGGCAATTTTTTCCTCAGTGTTTACAGTGTTTCTCTCTGTAATTGTTGTGTGCATTTTGTGTAGGTTTAGGTTTAGAAAATTTACTTGTTACCGCTTTGATATCTTCTGATATATCTGAATTATTCGCTGATCCTTTCATTGTTTTTAATTTAAGCGGAGGTTGATTTCAGCGCACGGCAAATGTCAATACATTTCTGTCGGCCATGTTTAGTTGAAATGCATAGAGGAGATATTGAATTTTTGCAAAATTATCTAACATACACTTCAGAACATATTTGTCCGCATCTAGCAAGATTCTACACATTGTTTACGTCTATTCTATACATAAATACTTATCTGTAATTATGAAACTTTCCGGCCAATTCGAAGCAGGATCTGTGATGTATAACTCGCATAGATTAATTAACAGTTGTCCCTTTTTAACTTACTCAAGAAAATTCGCGGCCAAATCAAATTGAAAATGTGTAATTCCAAGCTTTCAAGCGACGGGAAATCCTTCTACAGACTGGTTTTAACCACGATTTCTATTCCCACAACAAAAACTTTTCATGACGGAAGGTTTCAACAGTATTTTTAGAAAAAAGACGGGGGTAGTATGAAAATAATCCGGAACACTGAGATGTACTTATGAAGTTAAACTTTAATAAAGGGAAGTAATTCATTCAAAATGGTCGTGGTCACATGATTTGATCTCATGAATAAAATACCCCCGATTCTGCCTTATGGGTCAGGCGCAAACCTGCTGCGGCGGGGTTAAAATAGTTTCACTGTAAATGTAGTATGGAACCAACTATTTAGCCTGAAGAGGGAGGTTATGGTGTTTTTTCTTGACAGAAACTATTTTTAGCGCTGCGCGCGAAAAAAAAATTATTTATTTTTTTCACACGTAACAACAATATTCTATTTTTCTCATAATTAACATCATTTTTTGGCAGAAAACCTTCTTCAGAATTTTTTTTTTCATCATTTAGGCAGCCAAAATATTTCTTTCACATAAAATCAGCTCCAAAATATTTTTTTAGAAAAAAAAACCATACCCCCCCCTTTTTCAAGTTAAATGGTCGGTCCCTTAGCCAAAAACATTTTAACAACACTAAAATTCAGTTATCAACAGGACAGAGTCAATAGTGAAAATGACACTGAAAGAACTAAATATACTGACATAATCATGAATTTTCACAAAGGACTAATAGCAGTCAACTGACTCATAACTCACGTTTGATGTACACAAACCAACAAAATTATTTAACCATAGAACCCGTGTAATGTACAAAGAACAACTAAATTATTTGGCCTTTAGAACCCGTGGCGCTCGTCAATGAATAATCGTACAAAAAAAAGTTATTTTACTTAATTGGTTGGATGAAGAGTCACCTGTTCGGAAAACTAACCGGGAATAAAGGTACATATCGTAACACCATTTTATTTGCCCATTTTTGAATCGTCATAGCACTTAGTAAGTTCTAATGAAGTATCTCTTGCGGCACCTGTCTCAAATATGCATGAAGCTGAAGAAATGTCTTCAGTAAAAAACTACCCTCCACAAAATACGAAAGCAAACAAGAGGNGGGGGGGGGGGGCTCTCTGGGGGTCCGTTCCCGAAATCACGGCCTAGTAAAAAGAGAATTCCAGTTTCCCGGGTCAAAATGAATAAAATGCAATATACGGAGATAACGCGTTCTACATTTCACTCGCTATAAGCAGAAGTCCATTATTAGTAGAAGTCAGCAACTCGTTCAATATGTTTTGTGACGGCGTTGTCCCCAGGTAGGGCCGTTATCAGTAAAATCGTCTACGGGGGGGTCCCTCCCAGTCTCGTTTGTATAGTATGGAATGATGGGTAAAGGTGTTATCACAGTAACAAGTACTTGCTAATTAATTACAGTCAAATAATCATAACAGTTCGATTATGTGAAAATGAGAAATGTCAACACTGGTCAACCCATCCAGAGTAGAATTCTCTCTAGAATAAGAAAAATGGAAAGTTTATCGCCGACAATAATACACAAAAATTTCGCATTCTAATATGACTCTCTTCTTTCGCTTTGGAAACAAAGCTATGTTCTAATTCCAACAATATTTTTTAGCACATGCGTATATTTTTTATACAAAAGAACATTCGTGATTTGCAATTTTATACAGTTACTGTCTTTTGTTGAGGTAAATGTGCAGTGTTATTGACTTTTGGGGAAACAGATATTCATCGAGCCGCATGGCGAGGTGAATATCTGTTTTCCCAAAAGTCAATAACACTGCACATTTACCGAAACTAAAGACAGTAACTGTTTTATTCTATTATCCGATAAATACATAATCATTCATTTTATTATGTATTATACTATACACCTAGAAATTTTCTATGGGTGTCGAATTAACGATTAAAGAGGCTTTGAACATTTGCATAATATAAATGAAATATATACTTTTCAAAAAATATTTTGAGGATAACTAAAACAATAAATATAACATTATTATTATCATTACTGTCAGAAATTTACAGATTCTAGCTAACACTGAGTTTGCGGCTTTTTTCCATTGTTCGTCATTGGTGGGAGATTGTGAAGAAGGGAGGGAATTGACATTTTAATGTAACAAGCGAACGTTCTTTAAAGACTTTATTTAAAGAATAAATTTTTTATCCTAAATAATCGATGATTTCTGTCTTTTAAGGTGTCTGCAGGGTATTAATTTCCTATTATAGAATTTTGTAAAATTTTCTGTGTAGAAACATAATTGTATTATTGTTCAAAATGTAAAATAAAATTTGGGGGTCACCGTGCATTTAAGCGCAAAATCTGAAATTGAAAATTTCAGGATTTTACATAGAAATGATAAGGAAAATGATCATATGAGAGGATAGTTTGAAAAATCTATTATAGAATTTTTTCATACTTTGTATGTGTTTAATTATCATTATGTAGTTTACATATAAAAAATAAAAATTAAGGGTCACCGTTGAAATAAGAGAGAAAAATGGCAAAATGTTAATTTCTCTAGTGATATCTTTGTTAAAATATTTTATCAAATTATCTCCCTTGAATAATTTCTGTGTTCTGTAAATCCACCAACAGATTTAAAGCTCATGCGTTTTAACTCACGTTTTTGTAATGAAAATGTCATAAAAATGGTTAGGAATATAAATTTAAAATACAATTGAACTTTTTTTCATTTTAAATAACTATTTTGTTAAATTTCTTAATGAATGAAACCTAAATTAACAATTATTAAACAAAAATGGCGGAATAATACCACTGAGACACCTTAAATGAATGCTTGTGTTCTTCCTTTTCACTCCTTGCATCTGTGTAATGTGCGACGATTCTGCGCTATGTGTTGTCGACATCCGTCGGGAGATTTTTTCCCAAAATATGTGAACGCCTTTACCAGTGTTACGCTGACTTGTTTCGTATTTTAAGTGTCTTCCTCTTTGCATACTTTCCATACCCCAAAGTGATTATTTATCAACAAACTTGTTCTCGTCTTGATATAGCTGAAATATTGCTGAGTAGACGTTAAACAATATTTAATCAATCATCTTTGCATATTTGCACCATTTTCGCTGATCTTCTTTTCTTTAGATGAAGCAATTCTGTTTTTAGTGATGCCGATGACGTTGTCACGCGACAATTTTACATAGCAATGTGATTGGACGATATAAATACGGGATTTCCCTTTTTCTAAAAGTATGTCGCACGTGACGTTTCCCGCAGTGAATATCTTTTTCATGGAGTGAATATCCTTTCTATCGAGTGAATATCCTTTTTTATTCATTTTAATGTCAATGCAACTTTACCAAAAGTATTTATATATTATAGAATAACACATTTTATTCGCTCATTATTCATTTTATTAAGTGTAAAGAAAGATTTAAAAAATGGATCACTCAAAAATACACATCAAATAATGACAATCATAGAAATTTACAACAGTTACTAAATTTAACACCTGGAACTGAAATTGACATAACCGTAACCTAGCAACGAATGTGTTGTTGTTATGAAATCTTATCTAGGATGCATTTATGCTCTACGATTCAAATATGAAATTTTTGATTTTTAACGTTAATAAAATTAAAAACATGAGTTTTATTCCTTTTATTTTTTTTTTGTTGGCTTCAAAAATAACATAACTAAGTAGTCATGTGAATCAGGTATACAACCAGCTCACAGTTATACCAGCTTAGATTTTAAAATATCTGTATTTTTTATGTTTTATAGAATATTATTTGTTTTGATTCATAAGCATATGAGCCACTTGTATTTATAAAACAACAAATATAGCTTTCTCTATGTTTGTATGCAGTTTTCCGACATATTTCAATTCTAGGGCAAAACCCAATATTGATCTCTAAGAGCCGAGTTCGATTGTTCAAAACTCTTGTTAAATATATTAGAATCGAAAAAGATTATTGCAATTGGGCTCTATGCGAATTAGAACATGGGCAGACCTTATATTTGTCTTCATTTTATACCTCGCTATCGCTCGGTATAAAATATTGACAAATATATTGGGCTCTATGCGAATTAGAACATGGGCAGACCTTATATTTGTCTTCATTTTATACCTCGCTATCGCTCGGTATAAAATATTGACAAATATAAGGTCTGCTATCGCTCGGTATAAAATATTGACAAATATAAGGTCTGCCCATGTTCTAATTCGCATAGAGCCCGCATGCAATAATCTATTTCATTTGTATAAAGATCGAGAAGATTTGAAAATGAAAAAAAAAATCTTAATACACCAAAATTTAAAATTAGAGGTTTTTTTTCCTTCAAAAAAGTGAAACATTAAATTTGTTGACTTTATAATGTTGTGAATGTGGATTTTCGAGAATATAATAGTAATAAAACGGTTATCGAAAAGAATCTGGAATTTTCTTATTCCAGATTCTTTTCGATAACCGTTTTATTTCTATTATATTCTCGAAAATTTTAAAAATAAAAATAAAAATAGTAGCAAATAATTCATGGCCAGAAAATAGATGTTGCATCATGGGTACAGTTAATATATGCAAAATCTACAGCGATAATTTAAATTCGCTGCGTGTCAATCGCTACCCCGTTAGCTTTCAGATAAATATGATAATTAATAACCGATCACATATGTCTCAATATAAAACTACAAAAGAGATACTTATACGCATATGAAATAAAGGGTTAAATCGTAACTTTATAGAAGAAAAAAAAATAATAAACAAGAAAAAATGTCCATGAGAATTATTACATAATCACATGGTTACAAATGTGTGTGGCACCGGTGCTGTGTATTTGAAAGCTGACGGGGTAGCGATTGACACGCAGCGAATTTAAATTGTCGCTGTAGATTTTGCATATATTAACTGTACCCATGATGCAACATTTATTTTCTGGCAAAGAATTTTTTGCTACTATTTTTAGTCTTCTCGCACGAAGTCTCGTTTGAATCACATCGATAGTCTGGGGACAACGCCGTCTATTGATGTATTACGAGTTGGTGACTTATACTAATAATGGACTTCTGCTATAAGTCATTCGGATCAAGAAGTGGAGAAGAGTGGTTAATTCTTAAAATCTTAAAGTTAAAATTCAGAATTATGGATATGCCAAGGCGTACACGGAAAGAACAAACAAAATCTTCAAGAGAGTAGTTTAATTTGTACAGACAGAATGAAATTGACTGCATTACATTTCATCACAGGGGCATATTTGTAAAAAATTGATCTCTTAGAGTTTACCTCTTGATTTACAAATACACAGTTCAAGCATGACTCATTAAATAGTTCAGCTTTTTGAAAGTTAAACCACCATTTGTTTCAAACTATGCATTCATCTATAATTTGATGGCAGAGTTTTTTTTACTGTACACAAGTTTTCTTCAACAAAGTTTTAATATATATATTCGATTCAATGAAGCAATATTATTTGTTAAAAAAATTATAAAAACAACTAATATCTTATCTTATTAAGCCCTTAAGACAAAATAATCAGAAAATATTGATATAATCATGAAATTATGCATAGTTTTACATGAGGTTGATCAAATTTATAAACTATGCCAGTGCTCGTGGACATGTTTTTATACGCCCGTCTAATGACGGGACGTATTATGGTATACCAATTGTCCGTCTGTCCGTCCGTTTCAAATGTCGCGCTCTAACTTGATAACCCTTTGGCCAATTCACTTCAAACTTTATAGACGTATTGGGTATGATGGCCTGACGATCTGTATACTTTTTCGTGAAATTTCGATTTTTCTTGCAAGAGTTATGGGACTTTATTCGTCAATTTTTAGGCAATTTTTC